>CAUYON010080740.1:0-49101 GCA_963573935.1 Arctocebus calabarensis | reverse complement strand
TTCTTTTTCTATATTTTGGAAAAGGTTGAGTAATATAGGACTCCCATCTCTTGACTGGAGCAGGATTCCAAAGGCTGCTTCATGGACTTAAAAAAGATCTTAAAGGTCAATTTTGGTAGCATAATTTGTGACTTCAGTTTTTCACTAAGGCATATGGGCCTTCTCCATATGACATGGAATAAAAATCTATTTCAGGTGGTCTGGAGTCATCTAATTTTTCAATCTCAAAAAGGAAAAAAGAGAGAAAGGTGGGCAAAGAAAGGGGAGGAAAAATAACAGCTAAGCCTAAAAATGAGTATATTGCTTTAATATTTTACCTCTGAAAATTAACCTGTCATTAGTCTGAGACCATATGGATTTGCCAGAGGCCAGTTAAGTAAACTGCAGAGATGAGGGCACTGCTGAGACCACCGTTCCTGGTGTGGCCAACATGTACACCAGTTAACCTCACGGTGCCCCATGGGCCCAGACCACAGCCCACCAAAGTCGCCAGTTCACAGACTAGACCCTGGTCAAAAGGGAACTCAGGAGAAAAAGTAAATGGAGACAACCAGGTGTGTTTGGACGGGGAGCCAGGTGACACAGACGTTCCTCTTCTCAGGTGACTTTGGGGAAATCCCCTAACTTCCCGAGGAACTGCCTTAGACGATGAGGCTACCACAAAATCAAATGGAAGACAGCATGGGAGAGAGAGAGCCTTTGTGAACCATGCAAACCTATGTAGGTGCAAAGAATTCCAGCCAGGAGTGGGCACGAGGATACTTCCGGTGTGTTTACACCAGACGATGGTCAGACTTATATCCATCCAAGGTGTTGGCTGCTCAGGGCAGTTGTCGCCATACTTGACCTGAAGGGCAGAGCAAGCAAATCCCGTCTCATAACTGAGACTGAGGGCCCTGAGTTCCCATCAGCACTAATCCCTAAGGACCCCCACGCAGAATCAACCAGCTCGTCCAACAGTCTTACCCACTGACCAGGGTTATCTGATGGTTTACGGTCTGGCTTCATAAGTAATTCCACTCTCAGTCCTTCCCCCTGGACCAAGATCAGAAGCAACCGTGTGCTTCCATCTCTTCCTTCTGGAACACAGATTCTTTGAAGCCAAAAGCACAAAGGACTCCCTCCCCTGAGTTCCGGCTGCTCTTGTTTTGATTTTTTTTTCCTGATTGTTTCTGATATGGAAAGGAAGAAAAAAGGCCAAGGGAGCTGGAAGCCAAGCAGAGACGGCAAGTTTTCCACCTTGAAAGCTCTGCATGTCCCTGGTACTCGCAGCCTGTTCACAGTCCGCAGGGCAGCAATCCCGGGCTTGGTGCAGCTCGTGGTTTCATTCCGCTGGCAGGAACAGATTTGGAGCTCTCTGGCTGGGGAGTCTTGTACACCGGAGACTGGTGGCTTTAGGGAGGGGCTTTTCCAGAGCCAGCTATCAACAGCCCGTGTCTGACACACAGCTCCAGTACTCTGAGTTGTCTTTGCCCATTTGCAAAGAAGCCCTTCGTAGCACTGGAAATTTCCATGAGAACTGGTGAGTTAAATCTCAGCGAAAATCAAGCTGAGAAGAGCGGGGGTAGGTAAGCTCACCCCTTTAGGGACAGTGCATACCACCGAAGCACATGGGTATAACTTTGACTCAATCTGTATAAAACAAAGTATATAAATAAAACACATATACCCCCTAATATTCTGAAACATTTTTTAAAACAATTCATGTGATTTATACCAAATTGGCATATCTGATGCTTGGTGGGGATGCAAGAGTTTTACACCAACCTAGATTCCACACTCTGGACATACCTGCCCATAGGAACAGCAAAAAACTGAATCACGGTCTGCTTAGCTTTACCTGAATCCACTGTGAAAAGCTGACCCTGGTCACATCCCATATAAGAAGCAGAACAGAGCTGCATTTCACTGTGGGCAGGTGCAGGACAGAGCTACATCCTGCCGTGGGCAGGTGCAGGACAGAGCTCAGCCCACCGTTGGCAGGTGTAGAACACGTCCCACTGAGCCCCTTCTAGAGATTGCATTTCTTCCTCTTACCTTCCATCCCCATGATCCTGTGAACAGGAATGAGATCAGCCAAGTCGGACCATGTGCCAAAACTGACTTTCTCTCTCGGACGAGACAGTGAGTGCCCAGTTACCCCCATACCAAGCAAAGGTCACAGGTTAAATGTATCCCAGGCTAAATCTGCCCAAGTCATCCCGCAGGTCCTGAAAGATCATCATACATCAAGAACACCAAAAAACAAAAATAAAAATTTCACGTCTACTAGGTGATAAAGAGCTAACAAGGGCCAGGGTAAGGAATGGTCATAATGCTTTGGGAATAAATATTTGAATTTTATCTTTTATTTGAAGTGTCATGTTCAACGTAATGGCAGTGTACATATCCATTTGTCTATAAATACACATCTTTCTCTGTCACACTCTGTCTACTTAATAGCAGAAAAATAAGAGCATTCCTCTGTGTGTGTGTACATATGTGTCTTTCCTCAAAATCCAAAGGTGAGACGAACTTCAGTTTCTGTGGTTTGTGTCTTATTTAAAACCAGGAGAAGAGAGTACCCAGTATGACATTTTATCTTATTCACTGTTCATAATCATATAATCATATCAAATCAAACTTAATCTTCAGTACTTCTAGCATATTTCCACACCTACTAGAAACTTCTCAAACCACAACCTCTCTCTGAAAGAAGGTACACATCACCCGAAGGACCAAGCCCACACTTAGGCCAGGCTACTCACAGCCCAAAGAAGCACCACGGCTACACAGAGGGTCACAGGCGGTTCAGAATAATATTTTACTTGGGAACACTTAGCTACAACCTGGATTGGACAGGAGTCTTCTCTTCAAATCAGGTACATTCATACCCCTCCCACCTCCAAAGACAGAGCCTTCTGGAAACAAATGTATCACAGCTCACTAAGGCAGGAGAAACCCATTCCAGTTTTAGAAATTCAATTCAGTTTGGGTAAGCCTCCAAGCTCGGAGAGGGAGCTCCGTCAGGAGGTTTATTACTCATAAATCTTCCCCCCAGCCTGGAAGTCTCCCAGCAGCTGCCCTCCTTCCAGTATTTTTCTACTTTCACGTGTCAATAAAGAAATTTAACTCTTAGGTGTCTCCAGATGACCAGTGTGAACACAAGGTTTCAGACACATAGCAACATGAATGTTTCACAAAAATATCTATTGGCTGTGTCCAACTTGGTACTTTGTAGGGAATCATCCAGATTCAGGTAGTTGAGTCTGTATTTGTAAGCAGGTTTGAATTTAATTAAGCCAGCTAAACCAGATGACAAGATCTGTAACAAGATCTTGAGCTATAAACTCTTGCTTCATTCAAATAGAAAGTTATGCCAAAGAAATGAAACCCTTGGCCTGACTCATCGAATAACAAAGGATGTTTCAATCACATGGGAATGAAAATCTCTGAACCATCCAGATGCTGATAATTTTTTTTAATTTAAAAAATATGTAACCTCAACATTTTTGAAAAATGTTATCTTTTTTTATCACAGATGCTACCACGAAATCTTCAGCCAGGAGGGACGTCTGGTTTGCTTGGTCATGTGGACAGAGGTTGGCATCTTTGGAAAAAGAGGACATCAAGGGCATTCTGGGTGGTATGGAGTGTACAAATGTCATATTTTACTTCAATAAATACCATGACAACAATAACAACAAAAACAAACCTTGGAATTGTAAGAAATCTGATTCCCAGCCAATGGCAATCCCAAGATGATATTTAATGTAACAAAATTGCAAAAGACCCAAGAATTTAAATACTGTCTGAATGTACCTGACTGGTGTCTTTTGTGATGCAAATAACTTCAAGGCACTCCCACAGTCTTCACTGCTTTTATGTTAAATGGAGACCTCAACTGAATGATAATGTTTGGAATAAGAACACTCTGCCTGTGTGGACAACTAATGAAATTAGGGAACGTTCATTTCATGACTGACTACTATCCAAATCTCATAACATTTTGATATTTTACACTTCAAATTTCTATTCTCATGGGTCTTTGCTCCTCCAACACATGGAGACAGCTTCATTTCATATTAACAGGAAATGTACATTACCATGATAGGTCTCCCTCGAGGCCTGTGATGACAGGGTAAAATAATTTGAATTTCAGTAAAATTTAACATTAGGTTAAAACAGAAATTCCAAGATAATCTCCACATACCAGAAATTTAAGCAACTTAGATTCTTTAGGAAAACATCTTTTTTGTCTACTTCTAGAAATTTGTACCCTCATCTTTCCTGGGTTGTTCTGGCTTTCATCTATGCTCATTTTTACAAGCAAAAGCAAAATGCTAATATTATAACAAGGCATCAAATACAAATATGTATAAGCAGGTTTACCTAAATTAAAGTATAGCATGTTAATAATTTAGATCTATACAGTGCCATTATTCTATAACTACAAATAATTTCTACTTCCATTTGTCTACTCAGAAATGAATATCTTTTAATACCTAGAATGACATGCTGAAAAGGTTTATTCATAGCATCTTGAATTTTTCCATTCAATTACTTTTTATATCTCCATAAAAGACTGTTTCCACTGGTGTGGACCAGTTTTCAGGTGAAAGAAATCAAGTGCCTTCGAATGGCAGAAAGAAGCATCATCTCTAATAGCTGATGATTCCCGTTGGTGCGAATCACTAAGCACATAGGCAGACTTTGGAGGAGCGCCAGGATGCCGGGATAAGGCTGAGCTACAGAGGCACCAACCTCCTGAGACCTACACCTGGCTCAGCCACCATGTGACCGGGTCTTCAGGCTCCAGGCTGCTCAGGCACAGCAAGGGACTCACACTAGAGCCATCGTTCTCAAGGTGCGGACTAAGTACCTGGGGGTGCCTACCTCTTTGGTGGTAGCCCACAAGATCAAAGATAGAATTATTATAAAAGATGCACAGTAGAACCTTTGTAAGTTGGCCACCCAAGGGATAGTAATAAACTGGCCAACACACAGAGGTGGTCAACACAAGGAACCAGGCCCACTGTACTGATACACATGTCTGGTCTATGAAAACGAGGTCGACTGAAAGGGGTGCTCAGTGTGGTGGGGGGGTGAGCCATGGAGGTTCCACTGTAGCCTGATCTTAGTAGATATCATCTGAGTGCTGGTCCTCACAAGAGCACAGTGGAATTTTCCACAGGCCACACATCATGGGACACAGTGCAGAGAAGATGTGAAAACTGAAAGCTCGTGTCCACGAAGCCAGACATAAGAGAGATTTGCAAAAACGTAAGCTGTCACTCATCACTTCATATTTTTTTTTTGTTTTGAAAAATGTCATTACTGTTGTCATTAAAAAAATTGTTATTCATGTTAACATGTAGATTCACTACTTTATTGTTAGCGAGTTGATAAGTAAACTTTTCTTAAATCCCTCCATTTTAATTTCTAAAATGGGGTCCCTCCGTGGGTAGAAGCAACATAAAGTTCTTTGGGGTCTTCAAGAATTTCTAAGAGAGGAAAGGAGATGTGTGAGAGCAACAGGAGGCAGGAAAAGCCCTGGGCAGCGAAAGAAGCTCCTTCCAGCTCCAGAAAGATCTTGTTTCCTTCTTTGCTCAGCCCTCCCACCTGCTCCAATCAGGACATTGCAGGACACCAGTGTTTACTTTCTGATATGATGAACCCCTCACCCCAGGGGTCAGCACAAAGACCCTGCCACACGGGATGGCTCCAAATGGGTAGGAAACTCAAAACAACATCCTTGCATTTGAGTCCTGAGCCCTCACTCAGACTCACCACAGAGATACAAAAGTGGTTTTCAGGGCCCCGAGGAATTGTTGCAGGGGGTAGTTGAGGTTGGCATGACCCACAATTAGACTGGGGACACCAGCATAAATTCCATTCAGTTGGAAGCAAGAGTAGTTTTCCACAAAAGGAGAGTTCATTTTGAGTTAATATAAAGTGAGAACACCCAGAATCTATCCCGCAGCCCTGGGGTACAGCCCTCGGGGTCGTTCATGCCCACATTTTGCCCTCCATCACAACTGCTATAGTTAAACCTGGGGTTTAAACCACGCTATTTTTTTAGGAGCCATGCTCTTCCCGTTCCAGGCCACTTCCTGGCCCCATGCCAACCCTGTTTCCTGATCCATTAAAACATGATTGTCCCTGGGATTCAGGGCTGCGGGTGAGGCTAGGACACAGGATGCGGGCCCTGCCACAGCTATCCTTCTCACTTGCTGGTGCTTTGTGGCCACACCCGCTGACTCGGTGCCTTCTCTGGCACTGAGCTGCCTACTTCCCAAGGGCTGAAAGGAATGCTAGAACCTCCTTCCAGGAGTTGAGCACTTCACAGTTTTCAAAGCACTTATCTCATTTGATCTCATTTTATCCTCACAACAACTTGGACGAATCTCACCAACCCTAATGAAGAAAGCAGAGAACTATATTTGCATCGTAATTATCACATTGCCCAAAATGGGAGTCCTCCTTTGGGAGGGAAACCGTTCCTATCGCTGCATTTAGCTAGCACCCTTTTCTTTGCAAACCCAGACCTGGGTGCTCGCAGTGAATTGCTAAACATCACTGTACACGCAAGCGCAGAGCTGGGAGCCACACCTGCCAGGAGCCCAGGGCTCCAAGGGGGAAAACAGCGGGCTACTCGTGACCTCTTACCATTTTCTCCGGATGTCTTGTCTTTTCCATTGGTTGTCCCAGCACCTTGTCGCTAAAGGCATAAAAAAAGAAAGAAAGAATAAGAATTATCAGGTATATTTGGGATCATTTCTATCTTCTTCATTGTTTTCAATGTCTCTTGCATCATATCACGTTGTTACTTTAAGTCAGATGGTTAAAGCACTGTGCTCGTGAGACCAGGAAACCCAACTGAGGTGAGGACCTTCTGAAGATGCAGATTGTCCACATCCACTAATTTAACACAGCTCGCTAGTGACACAGGAAACCAGGGCAAAGACTGGGGTCAAGCATAATAACCTCACCAAAAATATCAGGGAAACAGCCAAGAGTTCGTGTCAACTACTAGAAGATCAGAATTGTCCTTTGCCAGTGATGGCCATTATACTCAGATGTCTTCATTCTAGTCAATGGCTTCTTTCTAAATAAATCTAACTAAAACAACTCTGATGTCAATAGAGGTTCTCCTACCGTTGAATTTTTTTCTGTTATTATTTACATCTATCCTGTGAGTTTTACCAGACTGCCAGAAGTATGAAAAATTCTATGATTAGACTTGAACCTTTGGGTGCAATTTCCTGGGTGTGAGGTCTGAGTTGCTGTGTGAAACTCTTTGCACGTGACGCGTGTTTCCTCAAAGCTGAATGTGACATTCAAAACTATTCTAACCCACAGAGAGAAAAACATTCTGTCAATCCAACTTTCTGGAATTTATCAGAATATATACTTATAATATCTCCAACTTTTAGGGGAAGAAAATGAGACAGGCTGGAGCATGATTTGTCCAAGATCTACATGATCTCAGCTCAGGAGAGGCTCAGCTGAGCCCATTCTTGTCTTCAGGAATTGCTATTGTGACACAACTCCTAAATGGGATCCTAGAAAGAGAGGCAGAGCACCATACAAGAAGAAAACCACGTGGATGACCCTCACTATGGCAGAAATATCCCTGAAAATTCATACTGGGGTCCAGGACCAAGAACAGTATCATTAAAATAATAATCAGGTCCCTTTAGTGTTCAGTACTGTCATGAAAAAGTCCCAGACCCTATGTCAACCCTCGACTAATAGTGGACAGATCATCTGGAAAAACCTGGGTTTCAGATTCTGACTAAGTAAGCAAAGAAGGCAGATGATAAATATTGACATTAATAAGTCAACCTGCAGGTGGTTAGTGCATGGTGCAGATGAGAACCCAGGAGAGAAGCCAAATCAGGTCTTTCATTTAATATCACTGCCCCTCACCCTCCATCCTAGTTAATGTGAAATAATTTAAGCCAGATAACACGCTTATTAAATGTAGTAAATTTGCGAGTAAAAATGCCTCCTTCTTCTTGCCTGTCCCTATTTTGATGCCTTCTCTTTTCAAACACAAAGCTGTTGAATTTGCTGCCCTGGAGGGGACTCTGACTATCCTTGAGCTAGACCAACTCAGGGACACAGGGGCCGATCCAAGTGACGGAACCCCACCAGCGTTTAAACTTCTTTCCTTCCCTGCATAATTCATAAAAGGCTCAGGGGAACAAAAACTCCACGGAATAAAAGGACAGTGTTTTACAGAACAAAGTCAAATTAAATGTGATGCAAGAGCAAGGTAGGTGACACCCAACCCCATTGTCTTCACATGCGTCAAACATGGACCCCTTTCAAGAGTCATGAATACCTCATTTCTATCAAGATCACTTTTTAGAAACTAAAGGAAAACCAAAATGAAATGCACACAGAGGAGAAAAGGAATCATTTTTCTGGCTTTCTAAGACAGGATTTTTGTGCCAGGCCTTATTTAATGGAGGTCTGATGAAGCTGATTGATGTCACAGGAGACAGAGTCTTGGATCAAAAATGATTCTAATAAAAAAAAAGAACTAGTCATGGAAATCACCTCACTTCAGAGTTCTTTGAGCCCCTGTAACATTTCCAGAGGAGGGCAGGGGGAAGCAGAGGAATTCTCTCAGAGCTTCCCTGTTCCTGGGGGCTGGTGTTTCATCACTACGCCCAGGCTGGTTCTAAAGTTCTATAGAGAGTCCATGGCAGGCCGGGTATTGGTGAACACAGCTCACACTGCAAGGGCCAGGCTCCCAGGGCTGCCAAGCGTCATTGATTCCTGAGTTCTGGCAGCACCCTCAGCACCGTCATCAGCCTCGACTTCCCAATTGTACCCTAACTGCTCAAGCACACACAGCTGGGAAGAGGCAGCGCCAGGACTCAGCCCAAAGAAGCCAGCTCTGGAGTCTTCCCCTGGCCCACTGTGCCCAGCGTCTCCCCACGCTGCATGCAGTCACCCTCCCGAGGGCTCTCCTCAGCAGGTAGGGGAGTGATGAGCAGGAGGCTTCGGGTTTGAAGCCTGATGTGGCCTCATTAGCACCGCAGGCTGAGAGTTCCGAGAATCCCTGGCTTACAGGAAGCAGCAGAGCCGCACGACAGCCGAGGGCTCGACTGCAGAAAGGCTGTGAGATCTTTTTAGTGTTTAAATAACACGGCACCCAGAGCCCGGCTATGCCAGCCACATGGATGTACATCATGGGGGGGACATCGCTCTCTGAAAGGCCACCGGGGGGGAGGTTCCTTTCCATGAGGTGACAGAAGCCAGCACTCCGGGGAAGAGGCTGCCTTCTCCACCCCACTTGCATGCAGGAGCGAGGGAAGGCCTGACGCCTCCCTCCTCCCTAAACCAGCTCCAGCCATGCACTCACTGTCCTGAGCACCCACGTCGCTCACTGAGCAGAAGCAGTCACCCTCAGAAGTGTCTTCTATTATAATTGGACTAATAAATACAGTGTTGAAGATTCTGGAATTCCGAGCACTTCCCTAGGAGTTTCAGCAATGGCTGGTTGGTGTCGTGAGTGCCACACTATGTTACCCAGTCCAGATAACCATATACCTTAATAAACTGGGGTTTGGAGACGGCAGGACAAGTTCTACCCAGCCAAATAATCTTGGCAACAATCACGGCTAACGCAGATGTGGAAAACACCCTGTCAGACTGTGAGTGAGCCTGTGCAACGGTGAGTCTGAGAGCTCCGTGGCTATGGTCCTTGGCACCATTTTGTCAGTCGATGTGTCCTGGATGATTTCTGATGGATCCAGAGAGCGAGCCACTGGCCATGGCCATGAAGAGCAGCAGATGTTATAAATTAAGGGACTTTGCTTATCTTTTCTTCTGGGGGAGGAATGACCAAAAAAATCAGCATCGATTTGAACCAGAGCAAACCCAAAGCCATTAGGTCCCCTCTTTCCATTCCCAGGAGATTCCCCCAGGAGTCCTGCATTCCGCCCCTATCATGGTATTTGGCACAGAGGTTCTCATTCAGGTCCTCTCCTGGTCTTCTCTGGTCCCAGCCTCACCCTAATGAATTCCCTTTCATGAAACGTTCCTTGTGCCCTGCGGAAATGGCATGTTCTTCTATCCTTGCTAGAGCGTTTAGGAGAAGAAGACCCCCCCTCCTTTGGCTGTCTGAAATCAGTGTCCCTGGCACCAGCTCTGCACCTGTCCTCAGACACACTGGCCTCTGTCTTCAAACACTTCTGTGACATCCTTATGGTCATCAGGGACCTTTTCAAGAGACAGAAGCCCTTTGTGGGATGCTATTTCCCCTTCAAATTTACCTTCATGATCAAAAATAGTAAAACCGCTTAGCTCTTTGGATAGACATATTTTCCTCAATACTGTCCTCATTTCAGTGTCAGGGTATACTAAATGCCCAATAAGGACACAGCGCAAGAACTCAGAAAGGGAGGTTTCTTTTCTCGGAAATGTTTCCTAATATAAATATCGCATTTCTGAATGTAATAAAACCCCAATTAAAAGAAACCTAAATCACAAATTATCATATGAAAGATCCTTTTACCGTTAAATGTTTCTTCTGATAATCTAGGACTGGTCAAGCATCTCTTAAAAGGCGGGAGAGGCATTTAAAGGTATAATTGTTGAAGTAATCTTTCCTGACAGTACAATTGCACCAAGGTCTGCAGGAAAATAACAAAGAATCTGTATTAGTCTGGGTTCCCAGAAAGCAGAGCCTGAGGCAAATGCCCATCGTGCCGACCGTGCTACAAGTTTATTAGAGCGGGCGATGCTGGGAATGGGGGGGAGAGGATGGAAGTGGGCAGAGATGGGCTGCCGTGAGGATCCTCATCACACTGACCATTGCAGACTACGAGTGAATGCTGACCCAGCGGGGTGGCCCCCAAACAGCTGTGCAAACTGTGTCTCAAGACAGACCCTCGGGAGCCCCAGATGACTCGTCGACCAGCACCTATCTCTCACTGAGCCAGATGCTCCGCAGAGCAGTGCTCCCCGTGTGTCTGGGCCATGCACCTGCCGTCTGCCTGGGGCCAAGGGGGAAGCACCAGGGCGGGGGTGGGCTGGAGGGGTTCAGCATGGGCAGGGACGACATGCTGCCACTCTGTACCTGCCTGAAGTCTGTGAACCCCAAGCCGAGCTGGTCACTCATGGGGTCCTCAGGGAGGGTCTGCAGTGACCCATGAGCAGACACGGCCTCGGCACATTAGCATGGCTAAGCGACTTCTTTTTCAAGCAAGTTGCAAAATCATAGACAATGCCTTCGCCTCAGATGCCTCACCACACTGAGTTCCAGGCACATAACTGGCTCTGAATCCATTTCTCCGTGTGCTTTGATCTTAGAATAGATGTAAAGATATGTCCTGACCACGTCTGTGCTGCAGGCCAGAGCCAGACACACACCGTTAATACTGAGGCCTGAACAGCAGCTGGAATAGAAAGTGTGCCGGCATCCTGGACATCACTAACCACTCAAACACCCAGAGGACCTGTCTCTTAAACAGTCTTGAGTGCTTCCTTTGAAAATAAGGGACTCACTTACTTCTTGGTCTGCTGTTCTCGGTGATCTTGGAATAGCCACCACTGGGAAGGGTGAACAAGGCATTGGCCATGGGAACATGATATAAGGGGGCACTCAGAAACTCAATCATCAAGATAAATAATATTTTAATGCAATTTTTTAAATCAAAAGTACATAAGAGGTCATGATGAACAAAATGTTAAAACACTGAAGACAGGATTGAAATTACTGATATGTCCTTCTGTCTCAGGCTCCAGTGCGTTTCAACCTAATACTAATCACCATGTTTCCCTAAAGTAAAGAAAAAAAATGGAGAAACCCAGCAATTCCGAAGATGAGAAAATTGTTCCAATATGGCCATTAAAACCCTTTCACTACCTCCTGGGCCATGCATACGTGTTCAGAACTCATGCCATAGTATTGTGAGTATTTATTATGTAATTTCTAGAATACTGCAGTGGAGGGTCCCATGGTTCACACTTAGCTGTCCATACTCAAAATCAGTATGCTATTTATACATCATGGAGGAAGCCCAAATTACCAAGACCCGTTTCATCATTAGTCCTAACCCAGAACACGAGACAGACCATGCCTGTTTGGAAAATCTCTCAGCCAAGTCCATCTTGAGGTTGAAATGCAAGTCCCACATTAAAGGACATTTATTTTTCATTCCAGACATTGAAGAGTGTGAACCGTGAAATGAATTACAGCTGGTTAAATTTGGAGTTCAAGTAGCAGTACAAGAATCATGTTCAGAATCTACACCTATTGCATTTAAGTAGGTAAGTTCGTGTTTGGTTGAAGCACTTGACTTTCTATCTCATTGGTGAGATGTGGCTTGACTAGAGGGTGCCCACTGGGAAATCTCCTTGGAGTTAGAGGATGAGGAGCCTCCTGAAGCAGGGGACCCAGGTTCTCCCCAGGTTCCTCAGGGCTCCCACACCCCACCCCTTCTTTCTCATCTCCCTGGAAGACCTGCCTATTTGCTCACCAATTGGAAAGAGCATAATACATGAATTTGGCTTTAGCAGCACTAGAGAAAAGAAGACAGAGTCGTCACACAGCTCTGGTCCACGGAGGACAAGGCACACGGGACCCACAGACCCTCTGGCTCTCTGAGCCATTCCTCCTCAGCCCATGTGGGACAGAGAAAGACAGGCTCCTCCAGCCCCGGTGCCAGTCTCTCCCTGTTCCTGCCGCTCAGGGGCAATTCCCTAGTGAGGGGACTGTGGTGTCTCCCAGGCTAGGAAATAAAAGATCATTTTTCAAAGACGTTTATAAAAATGTACATTTACTAACATGCAAAACCACCAGCAGTGACGGTCATGCCCATGATGTCGGCCAGAGGAGGGACACACCCCTGGACCGTTTGCTTTTGCCTTCACTGAGCCAGACCCTGGGCTGGGCCTGAGGGTCCCAAGGAGAAGGACACATGCTCCCACTTTGGTCGGCTCACAACCCAGTGGGGCGGGCAGGGAGTAAAGTGACCAGCACAGCACAGTGAGGTTGGAGGAGCCATCCAAGGATGACTGAGGTTGGGTTCTGGGTGAGGCCCCTGATCTGACCTTGTGAGCAGGTCTGGAGGGAAGCATGGGAGCCTCTGCTTCCCCCATCAGCTGTGGGGCGCAGGGGAAATCCCTGGCCCGAGTCTTGGGCTCCTCCCAGCGAGAAAGAAGCCATAACCCCTGAGTCCTCCTGGCTGCATAGAAGGGGCCTGGGCCCAGCAGGCAGGGCCCCCCCCCACCTACCTGCCAATAACTGCATATTCCACAAGAGTCATCACTCAGTGACATTGAGTGGACAGGTGTTCTGGTTACAGAGAAGGGAAAGAATTTGCTCCAAAGTGCTCGTTAGCACTGGCCCTCTGTTCCCAACATCTGGCGTCTGTTGGACCCTGATTGCCAAGTAAGTGGTTGTAGAGATTTCACAAAAGAAGGAAAGAAAACTCCACTTCTCACGCTCTGGTTAGCCAGTGCTGCTGACGCCACCTTGCTCCGTGATGCATTTCCTCTCAAGTTACCTTCCGCCACACTGCCGGCTTCCTTCTAATGGTGTCAGGGCCCCTAGCTCTCCCAAGATGGTAGCATCTCAACAAGCAGATTCTCAGATGGGTCACAACTAAAGAAAATCACACAAATCTGCATCTGTCTGCCACATACGACACTTGAGGACCATGACACTTCCGATATCACACACTCTTCCCAGAATCAAGGCCTCACGCGGGAGAGACAGGAAGCAGAGAATGACCCCAGTTATCCCACAACCCTCCTCAGAGTTTCTTGGGTGCCTTCTTTAGATGTGTCTTTATATTTAATGTCTTAATAATGAAGGATCATGTCTTAGATAATCAGTCTTTAAATGGAGCAGGGGACGTAACCACAGCAACCGTGTGGGGAGATGGGTCGCTGATTGCTCCTGGGCCACCACCTTCATTAAGCAAATGGCTTCTCTGCGACATCAAAGGCACATCATTAAAGGTACTTTCCAAATCGAAGCTGCTGAATCTGTCTGCAGAGCAGAAGAGACTTTTACGCCAACATTTTGGGATAAGGCCAGAATAGATTTGATTTCTTGCCACTTGATATTTTTAAATCATCTATAATTCTCTGAATAACATTCTAAAAATTGAGCATTAATTTAATCCCTAAAGGTGTAGAAATTAATGTCAAGGGAAAACTTCAGCTGCAAGGGTTTTTTTTCTTTTAAAATTGATTTAAAAATAAAGCGATAGGATCTTCCAAGGCATTAACCTTTCCAGTCCTTCCTCTGCACTTCTGTCTCACCTACGAAAGACCTAAAGGCTGAAATTCTGCCTCGAATGCCACATTCTATTCCTACCCTTTTTATCCTGACCTTTATGGTAAGAGAATTAATTGGCATCGCTGCGGTTCAGGCAAACCATCCATGAAGGTATCGGTGATTTACTTAATTGAATTTCATTTTATACTTTATGCCACAATTACATTTTTAATCAGTATCTTCTTCCCTAAAAACCCTTCTTTGTGCCAGTTTTCATTTTAAATAACACTGTTTTCTATTTGCAAAAATAGAATATAATCATAAGCATTTTTAGAAAATAAATGCACAGGGGATAGCACAAAGAGCCGCCTATAATTCACCTAATCAGAGTTAATCCACGTTAATACTTTAGAATATTCTCTTTAAATCTTTTTTCTGTGTGAATGTAACATAAATACAGTTTCTGTCTTATAAAAATGGCTACGTGCTGTGCACACAATTTCACAGCGAGTGTATGTTGCAACTTAAAGAACAGTTGCTATTTAATGACCTGTATGCACAATCTTCTAATGTCTCAGATGTGACAATGTGAAATGTCCACACTGTTGAGTTCATTTGGAGTGTTGCAAATCCTCTGTCCTATACATACCAATAAAGTCACTTTGCTTTGTTTATTCAACTCAGCTCAACAAAGAGTTGCAGCCAGGTGTGTGTTCCTGTCCATTCTCTTTGAGAATGGACACCAGAGAAGGTTAGGAATGGCCTTGAAGTGGGCAGAGGCCACTACAACTTTATAGTGTCATGGACTGAACTGCAATCTCCCCTCAAAAAATTCATCCAATGTCCTAACCCTCAGTCCCTCAGAGTTCCACCTTCCTTGGAGATGGGGGTCTTTGAGAAGTCATCAAGTTAAGAGGAGTCCATTAGAGTGACCCCACTCCAGAACAACTGGTTCTTATAAAAAGGGACAGTTTGGGCACAGAGACAGCTCTGCACGGAGGGAAGATAATGTGAAGAGAGGGTGACAACTACTGTCTACAAGCCAAAGAGAAAGGCTTGGACTTGTTTTTTTCCCTCAGAGCCTCACAAGAAACCAACCTGCAGACATCTTAATTTTAACTTTCTTTTTTCTTTTTTTTTTTTTCTTGTAGAGACATGGAGTCTCACTGTGTTGCCCAGGCTGGTCTCAACTGAAACTCCTGGCCTCAAGCCATCTTCACCTGAGCTTCCCAAAGTGCTGGGATGACAGGTGTGAGCCACTGTGACCAGACAGATACCTTCATTTTAAAATTCTGGTCTCCATAGCTGTGAAAAAATGTATTTCTGTGGTTCCTGTTTCCCAGCTTGTGGGACTTTGTGCTGGCAGCTCAGGAAAGCCGATCAGGAGATACAGACAACACCGTGTGAAGGAGAGACCCCTTCATGTGGCTGAGAAAGGGATGCCCAGAAAAGAAAGCCGCACCCCTGAGGCTGACCCTGGCCCTCGACCCAGAGGAGAGAGAGGGTGCCCCAGCCTCTGAGCCCAGAGCACATAGGGGGTGGGATTCTGTGGGCATGGGCTGGAGTGTCTCCTGAACCCAGACCACACGAGATAGGACACCGTCCCCAGGCTAGAGAGAAGGGAAGTGTCCTGCCTAAACCACACACCCGAACCCCTTCTCCGATCCTGAGCCAGAGGGCGCCCTGGCTGCTTGGTCTGGCGTCCCTCTCACAGCCGCTATGAGGGGACAGTGCCTGGCAGGGGACGAGCTGTGGGCAGAGCAGCCCGGGGGGCAGCCAGAGCTTGCCAGGCCTCAGGCTCCTCTCCTGGCTGCTGTGTGGACGGTCACCTCCCTGTGCCCTGGGTCTGCCGGGCGTGGCTGAGCAGACCCGGAGCAGGGGTGTTTGTTGTATTGGTTTAAGAAGTCTCCGAGCAGAAACCCGATTCGAGTTGCGGTCTGGGGCTGCGGTGCAGCAGCCAGCCGCTCCTCCTCGCCAAATGCCCCCTGCGGTCTGAGATCCTGGAACAAGTTCCAGGGACCAGGAACCCGGCCACTCTGTGTCCTCTTGTTACTTTCCTAATACTTCATCTATTTGTTATAAAGCGCCATTTAGAAATTGTGGCCCTGTGTGATTTAATCTATTTATAAGCCTCCGTGTCCATGCTACTCTCAAGGTGACGCGAAAGGCTTGGATCGTGCTGGGCTTACCTGTGTTTAGAATGTGCCGTGAGGATGCGGCTCCAGGGCTAAGGGCGTCAGGTGAGGGCTGACTCCCCAGGCACAGAAAAGAACTTTGCAAGGGGACAGGATCGACCAGATCTCAATTATAAGACCGGATATGTGTCAATACCCATCGACTGTAAAACTAAAAGGAGTAAATTTTACTATACGTAGATTACATCTCAATCTTTCTTGACTTTAAGAAAAAGTGTCCTGGAATCTGATTGCCCAGGATACCCCAGCCCTGTGACATGCAGTTGTGTGATACTATCGAAGTCACTTAACTTCTCTGAACTTCAGTTTCTGTGTCTATAAAATGGGAATAAGAATACTCTTTTACAACTGGGACTGTACCCTGCAAGTGAGAACAATGTCACCTTAAAATTTGTATCCTCATGTTAATCCGAAATTTTAAAAAAGAATATCTCTATTCATCAGGGTGTGAGAATTAAATAAGGTAAAAATGCTCAGACGGCATAAATCTGGCTCCTAAGAGAAAGCAGAGAGCCAAGGAATAGTAAAACAGACTTGAAAAGAAACATGCCTCTGTCTTTCCCACTGTGCTCAACTTGCAGGACCGTTGGGTAATGAAAGAAATGCGTGTGCTCAGCAGTTTGAGGACGAGGGTAAAAGCGAAGATCCCACGTGCGGCTGAGTGAGTGCGAATAAAGGGTTTTTCTCCTCGGCTCCTTCATCCAGCCTTCATCTCACCTTTTCACAGTGAATTAAAGTAAACAAAATAAAACAAAACATGCACCTCACACAACCGTTAAGAGACTCCCCAGAAAGAATATTAATATTTGTGATCATTTTTCTCATAAAGGACAGAGCTTCTACCTATGTTTTTAAGTTGTTAATTTCGGTTGAACTTTCCCTGGGCCTCTGATTCTGGTGGATGCACTTTGTAAGGTTGGTAAAAATTTCAGCTTGTGTTTTTCTAGAATGGGAGGACACAGGAAGAGGGCACACTGAAGACCGAAGGGGAAGCCAGGTGGAAGCAGACAGAAGCTGGAAGAGCTTAGCACTCCGCTGCAACGTCTGTGTCCTCACCCAACCTGCGGGCTCTCCACAGGTCTCAGGCTGGATGAAGGGATGAGGCATTCGGCATCCCCATTTATCCCGGCAATAGCCAAATCAACCTGCCCTCAGCCAGGGGAAGCCTCATAGCTCTGGAAGGTGCTAGAACAATGCATGGATGAAGATTTCTGCCCACCCTCTGCATCTGAATTGCACCCAAAGAAATGCTTCTCTACTCACCGCATTTCCTTTATTGATCTCCGGTACTTGGGGCAGTTCCTTAGAGTAGCCTCAGAATAAAGGCTGTGGGCTTGAAGGCCAGGCGTGAGCCAGAGCAGCTGCTGTGATTGGAAAAATGACAACACTGGGCTTTCGGACAAAGGCACAGATATCCAAAAGCTCGTCAGAGTATCGTGATCTCAGTGTACACAGAAGGTACCAATCCATGGAGGGCAGAGAAAGACAGAAGGGATTTGTTTTCTCTTCCAATCCTAGAAGTTATGGCTGACCACGCAGATGCCAAGAGTTAGAAAAAGGACGGAAAACCGCCAATGAAAGGTCAACATGAAAGAAGAAGCTGTAACTGGACATGTCCCTGTAACTGACTCATTTAAGGCCAAGTCTGCCTCATTCCGCTGATTAGGGAGATTGGGCAGGGCCAGTTTTCTAGAACTAAAGGAAATCCATAATGTAATAATTCTGAGAACACCACGCCTGCATGTCCTGCCTGGAATGATGTGATTTTTCAAGGACTTTTATACATCAAAGGCTGGAGAAGCTGGTCTCCCCTGATTTTGGCAACTGGCCACGGAGACAGACACATCTTCTCTTTGCTTTCAAAGAGACATCAGCCTTCCCCTCCTCATCTCTTCCCCAACAAAGCTACTGGAATGCGCTTCTCCACGAGGGGGTGTTCCAGGCTACAGAAGCCAGAGACTTTCTTTTTTGATAATAAAGAAACAGCTGGGTTTGTTCCCCCACTCAACTAATACCAAGAAAGCTTCAGAAAACAGTAGAAGACTGAGGTTGCACACTTTGGGAAGAAAGGGAATGTGTTGTCCTCTATCAGTTGACACCACTCAAGAAATGCAATGAGATACAGGAAAGGAGAAGGGTAAAAAGTTATATAGATCATTAATCAGCTGCTCTCTAGGGAGGTAAAAATTCTAACACTCTCCCCATTAAAAAATACACACACACAGACCCCACCACCATCAACATCCCCACCATCACCACCACCCTCATCACCACCACCATCACCACCATCACAACCACCATCATCACTACTACCCTACCTACCAACTCAGTCTAACAGCCATGCCTCCTTCATAATGGATATTTCCTTCATATTTTCTTTCAAATCTCTCCAAAATCCATAAGAATTTAATTTACTGGAACATAAATTGAATTCTAATTTACTCAAAGGTTGTTTTTCGGTTGCAGACCATTATGAATGGCCAAAGTTCACACCAAATTGCCTCCTATCTGCACATATTGATCCAGCCATTATTCATATAGACCTCTTTTGTTCCCAAGCAAAGTATGAAAAAAAATGTTTCTTTCCTTGAACAAGTCTGTATCTGTGTTCTGTGCCCCTCTGAAGACACTCAAGAAGAAGTGAGGACTGAAGACTTGACAGCATGAAAAGTCTCAGGACAAAGCTGGCCACTGGAACCTTTCATCTGAATAAAGGATCAATACTCAGTAGAAGAATTCAAGGAAATTTTCAATTAAAGTTTAGCATTCATATGGCCCTTTAAAAATACACACACACACACTCCATATGGTTTTGAGTCAATTTTATAACTTCATCATTGAAATACTCCTCAGTGCCAGCCAAGCTGACCCTTGAACTCAACAATTCCCTATTCAAGCACATCACTTCAGAGCAAGCCTGAAATCTCCATCAGATGTGGGGAAAAGCTCTTGACTCTGCCTACCTCCATGGTCAGGCTTGGGCCATCTCAAAAGCTTCCGCTGGGAGGGAAAAACTATATACATATAAGGCACCAGTCACTGCACGGATAATGGAATTATGTTTCATCAGTTCTGTCCCCTTTGTCTCACTACAAAGTAATCAGGCCCCTCCCAGGGCTGGTCTCATGGGAGTGCAATCCACACACAACGTGCAGGACCACACTTTAAGCCGTGCACTTGGTCTAACGCATGCTTGTCTGTGTCTTAAAATACTTAATACAGTTTAATAAAGGCACAGCATTGATTTTTCACCAGACCCACAAATTGTGTTACTGGTCCCACCTCCCCATCGTACACTATCACGGACATCCTAACTCTAAGCCACTGTCACCTCAAGAGAGGTTGAGGCAGGGGTGGGCAGGAAGGAAGGCTCCCAGGAAGGTGGCTTGTCTTTAAATTGCCTCACTGTTGCTGGAGCTCTTCTGGACACTTCCACCCATGTCCGGCTTGCTGCTGTGATACTAATGGGACAGAAGGACCCAGATCTGGGCTCCCTGAGGCCACGTCTTATGCCGCTGAAGTTAGATTAGGCTGCATTTATATTCTTGTCATGTCAAATTTCAAATCCTTATCCAAAATTCAGCTGTGGGGGAACTCTTATATGTATTTCAGACAAATCTGGCTTTCACCAAGAACTCAGCAAAAAAATGATGACGTGGAAATTCATAAAATAGGGCTTTAAAAAATGAAAGGAATATGCTTTATAGATGGGAAAGATTAAATCTAGATGAAAAGTAACTATGAACTTGAAGGAGAAATTTGGTGGAGGTGCTTAGCAAATCGCTACATCTATTTCAAGACATGTTCAACTTGAGGTAAAATAGCCCACATTTCTGAGGTAAAGAACATCACCAGAAATAATATTTGAGATGTGACGCTGTATTATCTAGATATTTTGACAAGACTTATATGTATGTGAGAACAGAGCTATAAATATAAGGATGAGCCTATCCCTGGAGCAAACTTCAAAGTGCAGAAAATACTAACAGTGGTGAGGAGAGCCACTGGAAGCTGTGAGGTGCGGGCACGGCGCCATCGTGCTGGACAGACGCCGTGCTCTCACAGAAGGCAAAGTCACACACATCTCTCACAATTCGAACATGTAAAGCTTAAAACTCTGTGTACAATTCCAAAAATATAATTGACTGTCCTCACATAAATCTATTTCCAGTTTATTGAAGAGACTTTGTTTTTACTTTTAAAGAAGATATAGTATGTAAACAGAGCCCAAATATTCAACAGTATATGCTGGAGACAACAAAAGGTATAGAAGACCTGGCCGCTCTCTTTTAAAATTTCACGATCAAATAAACATAAAATAAAATAAAGTTCCACGATATAAGAGACAAAAAGAAATGTGAATGACAAAATTATGTGATTACCAATTACATATGCAATCATTCTGACCATAGAAAGTGCTGTCATTCTCTGGACAAACATTTTCCAAGAGTTTTACATTTTGGGGTTCAACATGCTCTTTCTTTTTAAAACAAAACCCTGGAGAATAAGCAATGTATAAAGGTAACTGTTACAACCCCTAAGTCAAGGAAACTCTACCAGGCTTTGCCAAAAACGTTCTTTTTTGAGACAGAGCCTCACTTTATCACCCTCAGTAGAGTGCTGTTGCATCCTAGCTCACAGCAACCTCCAGCTCTTGGACTTAGGTGATTCTCTTGCCTTAGCCTCCCAAGTAGCTGGGACTACAGGCACCCAACACAACACCCGGCTATTTATGTTGTTGTTGTTGCAGTTTGGCCAGCCTGGGTTCGAACCTGCCACCCTTGGTATATGGGACCAGTGCCCTACTCACTGAGCTACAGGCACCACCCCCAAAATGCTCTTAATGAAATACTCCATGGGAATAGAAACGTTGACATTTATCAGCTTCTCCATGTGCGACTGGGATGAGAGAGTGAGGGGTCGGCATCCTAGAAACAAGAGTTGAAGATCTGGAGAAGAAAGGAATGGCTTTGTCAAGACTTCTGGAGTCATTCTTTTTTTTCACTCAAGACTAATTAAATATCCCAGATAATGTTATTTTTAACACATTCCTAGTCCAAGCCCTATGTGGAATTCTGACAGGGGTAAAAGAAATTGGGCTTTACTCAGAATATGACAGAAAATGAGAAATTTAATAGAATGGGAAATGTGGGTATGAAACCTACACTTGCTTTTCCTCAAAAAGCTCTGTGATTTTGAACGAGATCACTCTTTAGGCACAGAGTCCCCTATTTTAAAAAGACTATTTTGAATGAAATGACAACTATAGCCTCCTTTAATTTTCTGAATTCCGAGTGGCACCATAGAAACGACAGTCTTTCTCCAGGTCCTCAAGCAGGCTGACTACACCCCAGAAGGGGCAGGACCCCCTGTTCAGGCACACAGGTGGTACACAGCACAGCGGGATGCTGTAGGCACAGCCCACCACGCAAACGGTACCTCTGGGGTTGTAAGATGCTTCACTGTCACAACCATACATGGTGAAGAAAACTTTTGAGTGTATATTTATATCTGTTTGGGATCAAAGATCAATTAAAAATTGATATTTTACTAACAGCTAATATCTGGATGGATGCTGACATCAGCCTTTCATGCAAAGAGCAGGTGTCCCACAACCGGCAACTGTCCCATACACCCTCGCTCTTGACTCGCTCCCAGATAACTCCTGGGTGCTCCGTCGTGGTTCCTGGTGCCCCGTTGTGGTCCCAAGTGCTCCCGAGTGGTCCCAGGTGCCCCATCATGGTTCCAGGTGCTCCGTCATGGTCCCGGGCTCCCATTGTTGTCCTGGGTGCCCCGTCGTGGTCCTGGGTACTCCATCATGGTCCCAGGTGCCCAGATGCTCCATCGTGGTTCTGGATGCTCAGTCATGGTCCCGGGTGCCCCATCATGGTGCTGGGTGCTCCATTGTGGTTCCAGGTGCTCCGTCATGGTCCCGGGCTCCCATTGTTGTCCTGGGTGCTCCATCATGGTCCTGGGTGCCCGGATGCTCTGTCGTGGTTCCGGATGCTCAGTCATGGTCCCGGGTGCCCCATCATGGTGCTGGGTGCTCCATCGTGGTCCTTCATGGTCCCGGTGCCCAATGAAGAGGATTTACAGGTTTTTCAGTCCACCTTTAACTAAACGCATCTTCCCACATTAGGTCTGCGCTTTCTAAGTGTCCTCTATACTCACCTCCCACTGCATCAATGAACCTGGAAAGCTAGGTAAAAGGAGCCAGTTACAGAAAGACAAATACATGTCACTCCACTCATAGGAAGTCCCCAAGCAGTCAGATCCATCGAGGTAGAGAGCAGAATGGTGCTTGCCAGGGGCCGGGGAAGGAGGAGCGGGCAGTAGTTCTTTAATGTAGACAGAGTTTCAGTTTCACAAGAGAAAAAGCTTCTGGAGATCTGTTCCGCAGCAATGTCATCATACTGAACACCACTGAACTGTCTGCTTAAAAATGGTTAAGATGGTGAATCAGATGTGTTTTCACCACAATAAAAAGATTCTTGTGCAAAATCATAGATTGAAAATAATACTAATACAGGCAGCACAAATGACAAGGAAATGACGGCAGAGCAGAGCAGCCCTCCTGGGACCGTGATGTCCTCATGACCACCAGTGTAAGCTTAACAGCCACAGTGACCGTGATGTCCGCATGACCACCAGTGTAAGCATAACAACCAGAGCGACTGTGATGTCCGCATGACCACCAGTGTAAGATTAACAACCAGAGCGACTGTGATGTCCACGTGACCACCAGTGTAAGCTTAACAACCAGAGCGACTGTGATGTCCGCAGGACCACCAGTGTAAGCTTAACAACCAGAGCAACCATGATATCCGCATGACCACCAGTGTAAGCTTAACAACCAGAATGACCATGATGTCCGCATGACCACCAGCGTAAGCTTAACAACCAGAGCGACTGTGATGTCCATGTGACCACCAGTGTAAGCTTAACAACCAGAGTGACTGTGATGTCTGCATGACCACCAGTGTAAGCTTAACAACCAGAGTGACTGTGATGTCTGCATGACCACCAGCATAAGCTTAACAACCAGAGTGACTGTGATGTCTACATGACCACCAGTGTAAGCTTAACAACCAGAGTGACTGTGATGTCTGCATGACCACCAGCGTAAGCTTAACAACCACACTGACTGTGATGTCCCTGTGACCACCAGCATAAGCTTAACAAGCACAGTATCAAACTAAGCTCAAAATAAGTGACCAGCAGGACCACGTGAATCCTAGATTTCCCTACTCTGCCATTAATCCTTCCCTCTTAATACATTAGCATATTAGCACATAGATATAAATATAAAATAAACATTTATTGTATGTAGATGGTTGGATTTTTTTCTATTGGGGTGCATTATTGAAAGGTCTGGGACCCCCGTTGTAGAGCACCGAGACGCACAGTTAATGTCTGATCGTGTAGAACCATTCCTTGTTCTAGCATGGATCAGAGGGAGGTCTGAGGAGACAGTTCCCCCCAAATTCAAATGCTGAGTCAGACAGCTATTTTTGGGAAAGTGGCAGATAATTGTGGAAAACTCAGAAGGGAGAGAACAGGTGACAACGATTTCACTGGGCAAGAGGACAATTCACATCAAATCACCTCCAGTTGCTTTGAAGAGAAAACGTTGCTAGAGTATTGTGGTCTGAAGTCTCGCTTGCTGCGATTTCACCTAAAACTCTTAGAAACAGAGTGGGTTGGGTTGTAGAGCAGGGCTCCACCCCATCTCTGGTCTCCGATACGCGCAGCTCTGTGCTGAGGCCAGCGCTCACAGACGGGCCCGAGGCAGGGCTGCTGTAATGCAAACACCAGGGCAGCAGGGATTGCCCTGAACATCAAAAAAGAGTAAGGAAGTGTTATTAGAAAAAGAAAACCCTAAGTTCAATCAGCCATTTTGGCAGGCTCAAAATTAAAAAAAAAAGTGACATTTTTCTAACAATTCCTAATGACATAACAACACAGTGGTTAATACTGAAAAAGGAAATTATATACAGTTGTCCTCCTTAATCCCTGATTTCACTTTCCAAGTTTCAGTTACCTGCAGTTAACTACAGCCTGGTAATATTAAATGGAAGATTTTAGAAATAAACAAGTCATAGATTTTAAATGGCGTCCTGCTCTGAGCAGCATGATGAAGTGTCATGCCATCCCTCTCCATTCTGCCCAGACGGGAATCATCCCTTCGTCCAGTGTCTCTGAGCTGTCCCCACTGCCCACCCCTTAGCCTCAGTTATCAGACAGAAAAAACAAAGCATTCGTAGGGCTTGGTACGACCCACACTTTCAGTCATCTATGAAAGCTCTTGGAATGTCCCACCCAAGGATAAAGGGAACTGACACATACATAAGAATCTTACATTTAAAATGGGTGGGATCTCTTAATTAGATTTTTTAAGCAATGGAACTTAATCATATGATGAATAGATATCTGTATTTGTTAAAAAAAAAAAAAAAAGGTCTTGGGGAAAGGGAGAATATGTTTTCTTGTCATAGTTTTACTCTGATTTGATTAAGACAATTGTCAATGGGTATTGTCAACATCTGGAGTCCCCTTTTCAGGGGTTATATAAAATTAAAATAACTAGTCACTTCATTAGATTACAGGCCAAGCTGTAGGTGTGATGCTTTGGGAACAGATGACCATTTCTTGCATCATGCCACTTCATAATAGATGTGGATTGTAACACTAGGAATAGTGTAATCTCAAACCAGCCCAGATCTCCGTTTAGCTATCAGGTAGTCGCAAGCAATATTTAACTTTCGGAAGACATGGCTTTCAGACGACTGGGCGGAAGTGGAAAGTGTGCACAAGTAGCGAAGTATTAGTATTACCCCGTCCAAGACTGCCTCAAAATTGGCAGAAACTTGGCAGAGACCAGGGCTCCCCTGGCTCCCCTCTCCTCTATTCTAGCTCCTTTGTGAAGAAAACTGCCTCGTTCCAATGTTTGAAGGGTTCATGCATTTTGCTCCCGTCCCCTTAGACGCTCCATCTGTGGACGATCACCCCCCTGCTTTACGAGTCTCATCCGTCTTCCTTTTATTTAGGAGATGGCAGCTTAAGGGTAAAATACAAAATAATGGCATTTAGTGGCTGATTGATTTTTCTACTGGCAATGTCATAAATACGGCCAAGCGTTTCCCTTTCAGAAATGGAATGAGAGGTAATTCAGTGAGATTCTGAAGCATAAATTTAGAGCTATTTGCAAGACAGATACAAGCAGATAGATGCCTGAGACATGTAACTCATGCTGAATTGTTCATGTAAAACATCCCAGCAATGGCTGTGGCGTTCACAGGACTGCGCTATTGGTAGGTACCGGGAGCTTGTTTTGTTTGTGGCACAAAACAATGACGTATGGAGCATTCCCATGTCTGTACCCAAAAGCCACCTATAACCAAGTGAATGGAAAATTTGTCTCTATTCATTGTTTGTCCCTCACTTCATTCCAAAGATTGCAAGAACAATGGTAAATAGCTTCTGCCTGAGATCCTACCAGACTGTGCAGGAGCGTGGATGTGCAATCAATCTCAAACTCCCCAGGAGAAAAATCCAACTAAATTCCTTTTTGCATATGAATTGTCATATATATTCCGATTTCTAATATAAATTAATTAAAATAGTGAAACATTCCAATATAAATTACCATAAAAATTTATAGTAATTAATATTAATAATGGCATGAGTATATTATTTATAATTTTTAAATGATAATTAAAATATTTACATATGCCACTTGCTTTTTGTATGCTAGATATATTTTGCTTTCAACAATATGCCAAGATTTACGAGGAAGTGGGCTGACAGATTCCGAGGTAGGAGCTGACCCACTGAAGATCTGCTTGGTCTCCCCTCTCACCACAGTCAACTCGGTTTTCTGTTCCAAAGCTGTGAACTATTTTTCAAGGTATTCACAACCTCTGCCTCTCCAGCTACAGCCCCTTGTGTTTGAATTTCAGTGATCTTATCTGCAGTGAGACAATCTCAATGGAGACAATGTCAGAACAGAGGCTATTAGGTTTCCACAGCCCTCGCTCCGTTCTCATCTTTTCCCTGACATTTTCCCAAATGTCAAGAGTTCTTTCTGTTAAAGTTCTTCCCACTTTTCCTCATTTTCTTTTGCTGTCATGAGAGCATTCATTTTCTGTCTCTAACAATGCACCCATTTCCCACTTAAAAGGATGGAAATGTGGGCGGCGCCCGTGGCTCAACGAGTAGGGTGCTGGCCCCATATATAGGAGGTGGTGGGTTCAAACCCAGCCCTGACCAAAACTGAAAAAAAAAAAAAGAAAGAAAGAAAAGAAAACATGGAAATGGCACACTCTGCAAACTCAGAGTGTAGAGAAAAAGACGGACACGTTCCCTCCAGCTGTGTCCTGACGAAGCCAGACCCCCAAGTGTATTCATCTGTTCAGTAGCTGGACAGTTCTGAGTGCCAAACCAGCAGCCAGGCCTTCTGGATGACATAAAATTGTCCCTATTGGGAAGTTCACTGTCAAGGGTGGGTACTTGTGATCACTAACATGCAACCCATAAGAATTTAGCAGCATGACCCGTAATGCTGTGGTTTGTTAAACATGAGTCGGCTGTAATAAACTCATCCATGTGCATCCCTAAAAGCCTTCTTTTCCTCCAGTTTGAAGCCCTTTCCGGAAGGTCATCCTAAATTAATGGGAAGTCTCAGGCTCGCGCTGATATTATTATTTATGCTCAGTGTAGCCAGTGAACTCGGAGCAGCAGGACCACGGCCGAAGACTGCCTGTCACCCACCTAGGATACATCTCTAATGATGCCCTGAGAGCAGAAATTGGAATTTTACAAAACAATGCAGAAAATGCGTTTATCATAAATTCTGTGGACTTCTCATTATAAAAAAAATCCAGGTTTTTCTTTTCATTTTAACCTCACTACTGCACTAAACCTTTAATGAAATCAATTGTGAGTCATTTATTTTCTTTCTGAAAAAGCAATACATCTTGCATTCTCTTACTCTTAGAATTCAAAAGAGAAAAACTGAAACTTTTTAATGCCACAGCATTAACTACCGAATTGCAAGATTGGGGAAACAAATTTTATGGCAATCCATGACAATCATCAGCCTAGCAAACACTTTTCTTTTTTTTTTTTAAGAGACAGAGTCTCACTTTGTCACCCTCTGTAGAGTGCTGTGACATCACAGCTCACAGCAACCTCCAGCTCTTGGGCTTAGGCGATTCTCTTGCCTCAGCCTCCCCAGTAGCTGGGACTATAGGCATCTGCCACAGCGTCCAGCTATTTTTTGTTGTAGTTTGGCCAGGGCCAAGATTGAACCCACCACCCTCGGTATATGGGGCCAGTGCCCTACTCACTGAGCCACAGGTGCTGCTGCAAACACGTTTTTATGCTTAATTTCAGCCTCTTTCCCCTTTGAAAAGGGTTAAGGTTAGTGTCAGATTAGTGTCTGAGCTTCATATCCCGTGTAGTGCACAGACTATGTCACCGTGTGGTCTCACAGAGCCAAATAGATTGTTGCTGGATCTTTCCATATCTTTGCTGCAGGTAAACCCCAAATGAAGTTAAAATTATGTAAGAAATTGAATTGTCACTTGACCTCTTGCTGGGTCTTTGGGGCCAACTGCAAAATCCAGATATTATGCAATTCCCCTCAGAATCTGCATTTAACAACGAGTCTACTATATACAACTCCTACGGGCCTAACCACCCACCCATTAGCTTCTGTTTAAGTTTACTCTGACATCATAGGAAGCATAAAACTATACTCACACTCATCTTAGCACTATTTCATTTTATCATTTGTCTTTCTGCTGGGTTACCATGATGGCAAAGCCCATGTTACATGACATTTTTTGATCAATTGACAAAAATTATTTTAAATTCACCCTCAAGATTTAAGTGTGGATAGCCTTACCTTGGAAACCTCTGTCCAAACCATATCATTCCCTGCTTTTTCTTTCCTTAGAGATGATCGTATGTTTTAAGGCATACAATAAATTAAACAGACAATATTTTCAGTCTTGGTGTAAGCATTTGCCCTGAAATGTCCTCGGCATTACTCAAATCATGCCGTTGACAGCATAGTCCTCTCACTGCAGCCAATGGCTACATGAAAGAAAGACCCACATCACTGGCACTGAGTTGCCCCAGCCAAGCCATAAGCAAGAAGAGAGCCCACTGTGGTGGGATTTGGGGTTAGAAGGAAGCTTTTCCCAAAGGGACCTCAAGTCTAATCAATAGCTGTCAATGGCTTACGTAACTGGGACCATCTCCCCACACCCTTCCCAAACAAGGCAATGGTATGTGTCCTGTCTTAAATCAACCCTCTAGATGTTTGCCTTTATGCATTAAAATCTTGCTCCCAGTTCTCCTAAATAAGTTCTTTTTAAAAACAATTTAAAAACAAACACCTGAAGAGACCATGGGCCTGGCTGGCACTGTTCCTGGGACTCTTTTGCAGGTGGCCAAACAAAGGGAGCTTTTTCTCATACAGGATGAGAGCAATAGAGAGAGAACAGAATGCATTTCGTAAACTTGGGCCAGGGGGGTCAGGATTCCTGATCTGGCTAATACACTTAAGCCTGCATTTTGATCCCTGCTAAATCATCTTCCAGTTCATCTCATAGATTGCTCCCGGCACATCTGACATACTTTAATACTGAAATGTAAATTAGACACCCGCACAGACCACCTCCACTCTCTCACATTGCCCTAAATTTGGGCTTGACTTTCCTCGCTGCTCCTTAAAATCACGTCATTTCCCCCCCCAAAAAAAAATGTTGCTACAGGAGATGAAGGAGACATAAAGCCAGCCCACTTTAAAGCCAACTCTAGGCCTTCCCCCGAAGGTTGGGAGGCCCCAGAGCACAAAGCAGAGCCGAGCCCAGGGAGCACTTGACCTGGTGGGTCTCCTCTGCCCAGCCTGGCTCCTGTGCCACCCAAGCGGCAGCTGGTGAGCTGGGGGGGTTCCACAGCAGGTGCTCAGCCCTGAAGGCCAACCCAGAAACCACTTGCCCACCACACCCGAAGGAGTCTCAAGGGCAAAGGGAAGTCTGACAAAACTCATTTCCCTGACCCTCTTTGGTAATTAGTCACAGGAGCTAGTAAGGGACCATCTGAAAACCATTCCACTTTGAGAGTTATTTTAAAAGCCTAGAAGCCACATTTAATCCATCCAAATAAAGAAAACCTTTCAGGGAAGACTGGAGGGTAATTCAGTTCTCTACCTAGAAAGGAGCTTCTGTTCTACTTTATTAAATGTCTTAAGCAGATTTAAGTTTTAGTCAAAGGACAAATTCCTACTCTCCAAGGAGCACACAGCCAGGAATTTGGAGATCAGCCAGGAATGGAGGCCACGTTGGTGCTAAGAGTGAGAGAGGGGGAAGCAGGTGCAGCAGAGAGCCACGGGGAAGGGGGCTACGGGGATGGGGCCACAGGGAGTGGGCTATAGGGAGGGGGCCACGGGGAGAAGGCCATGGGGATGGACCCACAGGGCAAGGGCCACAGCAAGGGGCCCACGAAGTGGGACCTTCAACTTGTGGGCTTTTATGCTCATTGTCAAGGAACCAAGGTAGGAGCTCCTGCCGGGTGGGGCAATGACTGCCCAGCTGCCCTAATTATACATTCAACAGGAAAGACCCGACCCAGCTGAGCTCCCTGGAAAGCTGGTGAGTACTGAATGGAAGCCTCGGTGAGATATGAAGTCCTGGGACCAGGATCCCAGGTAAGCAACTTGATCCGAGAAAGGGACCCCAGGGCCGTGCTGGTTTCTAGGTCCTTCTTCTATAGGAAACTGTTACTTTGTAAATAAGGAAAAACCACTTTATAGGGCCATCTCTTCTTTTTGCAAGCAAGCTGAGCTAACACGAACACACCAGCTTCTGAAATCTCTGCCGGGTCCAGCAGAAAGCCCCCAGCCCAAGCATGTGAGATGTGCAGACGTCATTCTCCTCACCTGTCTCCTTCAGAGCCCCAACTTCCTTCTCCCTGCCCCCCACCGCCCCACTAGCTGTTCAGAACATCCCATACACATTTGGACATCAAGATGCACCTGGCTCTGGATTCACCAGCTAGTGACCTTGAACCAGTTAGTTCAGCTCCGTGCTTTAGTTTCCCCCTCGGTCAGCTGGGAATGATAATGCAGCCTAACGCACAGAGTTGTTAGAAGGCTCAGAGAGGTGACAGGTGTGGAGGGCGCTGGACACTGCGTCCACCAGTAGACCTTTAGGCAGATATCGGTGCTGTAGTTTTTGTCAGTGATGTCACCAGGGGACTTCCCATCTTCCACCCACACTGGCCTTCTTCCCACCTCAAGCCCTTGGCTCCATCCCAAATGCTGTTCCTAAGTTTCACAGCGTTCTGCCCTTCCTGTCATGTTTTTTATCAAAAGTCACCCATCAGAGACATAAAAGCAGTGAGGAGGCATTTTATTTCTGAAGTTATTAATTTAACTCTAGACTTCCAAAAAAAGGATCACCCATTATCTGTCAAAAATAAAAAAGAGAGAGAAGATAAAAGATCTCTAGAAGTAATTATTTGCCAACCAAGAAGAAACAAAAATGCATTTGGCTCAGCTTTGGAGTTGAATGAGGGGATGGTACAACTCCAAACTGCCTCATACAAGAGAGAGAAAATAGGATCTTTTAAAAAAAATAAGCAAAAATAAATTTTTTTAATGAGCTATCAGTTTGCCCCAACAAAACATTCTGTACGGACATGTTCAGAGAAGTGACTTTTCAATTTGCAGTTCGGCTGCCTTCTGCCCAGGCCGCCTCTGGCTTGGAGACCTCCATTTCCACACGCGGAGCTGCCCGGCTCCTGCTACTGTTTGCATTTCTCTCTCTGCTCTGATGAGCTGCAGATGTAGTTTGCACAGGAGGCGCTTCTGCACCGCGGGGCCATGAAATAATTTTCAGAAGCTGGTGACAGGTCTGGGGATTTGCCACCCTCTGCAAATCCCCAGACCTTCCCTTTCTGCACTCCTTGGATGGTCACCTGCCGACTCATTCTCAGAGGTGTCACCAAAGGAAACACGCAAAGACCAACCGCTGGGAAGTAGCACAAATCTTGGGGAGAGAATAAAGCCATCAGCCTTCTCCTCTGAGGTCCAAAACGCAAAGCACTTTTCAAAGGCACAATTAAATCAGCAACAAACATTGCATCCTTTTCGCTCTCTAAAGCTAATATTAAAAGTTGGGGAATTCGCCATTCAAACCAATATATCAATAGCATCAGTCCTGAAAGCAAACGATCGCAGGATTAGCCTTCAGCGCCACTCCTGAGCCCTCCACGTGTTCCGAGACCACCCGTGCAGCCCAGGCCCCCGCTCCCTCTCCCAAGTTTGCGTCTGTGAGTGTGAGCAGAGGCTACACTCACCTCGCTCATGTTGGCTCGAACTCGACAGCTGGGTCCGCCGCTCAGCACGGAGAGCACTGCTGGGGCTCGCTGCTGCTCCGGTCCTGGCTTTCCTCTTAAAAAGAGCTGCCCGGTGGCATCACGCCTCCCGGGAGCCAATGGGGAGCCGCTCACCTGTCTGAACGCCCGGCCGCATCGGACGGCGCCAGGCGCCACCTGGTGGCGCAGGAGGGCAGCGCGCTGGGTCACAGCTCCCGACTGCGCCAGGGGCCGGAGGAAGCGGCAGGTTACAGGAAAAGCAGAGGGAAAAGTCACCGGGACAAAGACCATCACAGGGAGGCCGTCGTGCGTTTCCCCAAGGGGTACAGGATTTACACACATGCAAACCAACCCCTCTCCGACCTAAACCGGAGGGGGGTTGCTTCTCTGAGGAGGAGGGACGGGGTCTGCCTGCCCACTCCTGTCCCTCCCAGACCCCAGGAGCTGGCGTCCCTGCTCCTTCTTCCCCATCCCTGATCTGGCAGCCCACTTGTACCCCGAGCAGGGTGCAGGGACCTGCAGTCTGGCCATTTCAGCAAGACAGGCTCTGTCACAACCACCCCAGCTGGAAAGGAGGCTGGCTTCCATATGGTGACAGGCCTCCCTGCCCCGACCGGTCGGCCTTCTGGGCAGAGGCTCAAACCTTCGCTCAGTGCCGACCTCATGAGACTCTGAAGAGCTTGTCAAGGCCTCAGAGTGCAGACTCAGGAACTTCACACCACTACCCCCTAGGGGATGGTGACAATCTGGCAAGAGAATCCGAGTGCCCGGACACCTTCCCCAGCCGGGCAACCCTCTCTCCTCCACTCAGCTCCCCTGCAGCCCCCTCCCTGCACTGCCATCCCGCGCTGGAACCCCCACCCAGTCCCACTCAGAGAGCGAGGGAAGGGCCACACGACTGGACAGCCAGCAGCAAGCACAGGCTGCCCACAGCGGCCTGGGAGAGTGCGCAAAGCACTGAGACGGAGCCTCTCCCACTGCTTCTGGTGGGGACCAGTCTCAAGTGACAGCCACTTTATAGACAAGCCCCTTTACCAGTGGGGAGCTTGGTTTGTGAGTCAGTATAAAATAACACACATTTCACAGAGCAACGGAAATGCACGTTGTACATATGTGTGAGTTGTGTGCATGTGCGCTGTGTGTGTGACAAGTATACAAACCATCACTTGCTCCTGACCCTCTCACTCCCCTTCCCCTTGGGGCCCCCAGTTTCACACCTGTGAAGGCTGAGCAGGTGCCCTCAGGGTTTCCCAGGTTGTTAAAAGTGAGAAGAAGAGGAGGAGGGGCAAGGTCGGGAGCTGGGAGCACAGGCCATCTGTGACTTGTAACAGACCCAGGAGGGGGAGAAACACACCCTCCCCAGGGGACACCTGTCTTATGGGGCTGTGAGCACAAGAGCCTCACAATGGAGGGTGAGGTCTCCCGGTGGCCCCCACAGTGCCCCGAGTGTGGTTTGTAGGCTGTGCCACTAGCAAGGGTCTCCGAGTCTGTGGCCTGAACAAGCCTTCCATCATTACCTGACAGGTGGCCTCAGACACAGCTCCCGGCCCCAGGGATATCTGGGGTAGTGGTGCTCTGGCAAGACCAAGCACCAGACCAAGGATTACAAAGACCACCTGGACCTCTTCTCAGGACCCCAGGGGCCAAGGACAGGAAAAGTGTGGCCTAAGCCTTTCCATGTGTTCAGGAATCACCTCAGACAAGAGACATGCATGAGTGCACACATACATGCATGCACACACAAGCACACCCACACATGCACACATGGACACAAGCGAACACACACATGCACAAACTCCCTGGCCTGGCGCTCACTCCCCGCCTGCTGCCTCCTCCTAGAGCCTGTGTCCATTCTCATGCACGTGTCCATCTTAGTTAAACATCTCCAGACACCCACCATGAGACTGCTCAGGTCAGCCGAACACAGTCTGACCTAGTAGGTGGGAGCACAACCCAGACGCTCAGAGAACCTCGGTCCTCAGTGTGAGGAACGGTTTCTGTACGACCTTGGCAAAGGCTCAGCACCCTTTGGTGTCCAATCCCTCCCCACTGGTGATACAGAAATAGTAAGGCCTTGTCTCTGCCACCCTAAGCAAAAACATATACACCCAATAGATTGAGCTGGGAGACAAATTCTGAGGGAAATTCAGGAGAATTGGATCTGCAACTGCATATATTAGATCTTGGGGAACACTTCAGCCTTACTGAATTAAAATATGGAATTGTGGCTCTTCCATATGGTCACAGGCCTCCCTGCCCCGACCAGTCCGCCTATGAAAAATGTACATAAGAGAGATGTATTATTTTCATTTTCTTGGAAGCATGATCCTGCTGGAAGAGTTGAGCCGGGTGGGGACGCGGACGACCTAGGGCTCTCTGTCAGACTTTCATCCTGTGCACCGTTTCTGTACAGTCTCAGGGCTGTGGAGGTTTTTTAAAGAGCCCATCTCCTGCTTTGTTTCTCGGGCTTCGCTCTTTCAGGTTCAAGGCCCCTGGTGCACCCCACGTGCACGCACGGCACTGTCTTACTTTAGCACAGTCGTGGCCAGGCCTCCTGACCAGATGCCCAGTAGAGACTCTGGGCGTCTAGGCAGCCCCTTGGGCTCAGCATGCCCCACCCTAATGGGTGGACCCAGGAACTCCTGTCTCTGATGGACCAGCTCCTGCCCTGCTGCCTGGAACTTGAATCTCCCTTACAGATTCTAGCCCACAGCTAACCCACTGGGTGTGATGTGGCCCTGAGCTGTGAGGTTGTATCCCCCAACGTGGACGTGTGACATCACCCCACGACCCTCCTGAAGGATTCGTTTGTTGAGACGATGCATTCACGTGTGCTCCTGTTCACTCAAGTCTTATCCCTCCCTCCTGAACTTTACGCCTCTGGGGAGAGGGAGAGGCCAGGCCACCCGCCTGCCACTGGCAGGGCGCCCGCCTCCGAGCTGGCACCCAGAACTACCTCTGAATAAATAAATATCCCAGTGGTTACTAAGCGTGTAAGTCGCTGTATGAGAGAAAGCCCTTTTGTTCTATAAAATTTGTTTCCTTTCCACAGCCGGCATGTAAGAATTTTCTCTCCTGAAAATGAAAAAACATAAAAAAGTATTTCAAAGTATCTCTATGCTGTCAAATTTTAATCCAGTTTTCTAAATGTTAAAAACAATTCTGGCAAAAAGCATCTGTTTTAAACCTAGATGAGTGGGTCTCTCTGTTTTCTTAAAGGGAAAAACTGATTAACAGAAATATCCGCTGTGGTCATTTAGGTTCAGCAAAAGATGTGGCGCAGCTGCTGCCCTGCCTCTCCCGCCACGTGGGGAGTGTTTGAGGTGTTTCTCCATTCCTTGAAGTTACTGGAAACTGGGTATGCTCCAGCTGGTGTGCACACGCTGTCCCTCTGTCCCCCCCCGTCTCTCTCCTTCTCCCCCTCTTGTCATCTCCCTCCCTGTCTCTGTGTCTCTCCCTCCCTCTGTCTCCTCTCTCTCCCCCTCTCTCCCTCTCTCTCCTCTAAACTAGCTTGTGATTTGTGCACGCAGCTTCCCGTGTCATGCTCACCCTAGGCGAGTGACTGCTCCCTCCAGAAGGCACCAGCCAATGGGAGAGAGGACTGACCTGGGGGACAGATGTGGGCCGGTGGAACCCACCTGCCCAGCTCCTCTTCCCTTACCTGAAGCTGCTGCTGTTCTTAAGGTTTAAATCGTTCCCTGCTGAAAAGGTCATCGTACAACCTGCAGTCCCTCTCAGCCCAATTAAGTGCCCCGGCCTGTCCTGCAGACGGGACTGTCTCCTCACCCCAGAGCCCACGCCGCCCTCACAGCCGCGCTCTGCTGGAAAGGTCAGAGCGCCCGCGAGCAGAGCACTGCCCAGAGCGAGGTGGCCTCACGCCCCCGACAGGACTTCCCGCAGCCTGGCAGCTCTCAGATTGTGCTTTGTCGAACCCTTAATTATTTCCCTTGGCCCTACTTTCCACACAGGTGAACTCATCCAATTCGCTCTCCAGGAATTGTTTCCAAAGCTCCCAATCGATGATTCTTCCTGCAGAGCCAACCTGCTTGTCTAGTGCTGGGAACTGAATCGTGTCCCCCACATTCATCTGCTCAAGCCCTAACCCCAGCCTGAACACATGTGAAGACAGGGCCTTTGAAGAGTTACAGGTGACTGAGGTCTCCCTCAGTCCCCCCTCTCTGTGTCTCTACCCTGGCGAGGTCTGTGTGGATTTCATCCATCATGACAGGTGTCCATGTCGGAAGAGGAGCTGAGGACACAGACGGTCAGAGGGTCAGCCCTGCTGTACCTGAACCTCCCCATCTCCAGAACTGGGAGAGAGTAAGCTTCTGCTGTCTACCCGCTCAGTCTGTCGGGATGGAGACGTGTGGACAGTCATGGCAGCTGGTTTCTGTACTGGGCCCCCCACATCGCCCACCTCTAGGGTCAAAGTGCTCCTTCTCTCAGCACTGTGATGGCCCCAGCTCTCAGCCCACCCCTAGGGAGACTGTTCTCTGGCCAAGGGTGCTGCCTTGCCCAAGTCAGCAGGCCACGCAGATGGCCACATCAAAGCCCAGGCCCCCGCCCTAAGGATCATCCATCCCAGCTCTGAGGCTTCCTGGGGGATGGAGGGAGGCTTTGTTCGGCCTAAATCCCCCCTCTGTCCCACCCTGCCCCTTTGCTCCCATATGGCTGTCATCCCTCAGCCCCACCCTGCGGTCTCATCTCCACCCCAAGCTGCTTCCAGGTGGGTCCACCAGGCACGGTCATTCCCAGCAGGAGAAAGCAGACCTCGCCAGGGCTCAGAGCTGGTCACCTGCCTACAGCTGACAACACAGAACTCCCAGTGGTCACAGGTGTGGCACAAAGACCTGGTGAAGAACAGCAGCACCCAGGTGTCACAGCAATATTGGTCTCACAAAATGGGCCGGTGCCTTGTGGAAAGAAAGCAGCAGTGTGGGGCCACAGGTCAGACCTCCGAGGAATGTGTGAGTAGGACAACTAGAAGGGCACAGCCAGGGATAGCTTTAGGCTGCTGGGGAAATCAAGGCAAGACAGAAAGAGGGGAGACTGGGGGTGATCAATCAGGAGTCCAGGGCTAAGTTTGAAACCATACTATTGAGGAGTATATAAGAAAAAGAAGACTCTCGCTTCCTGTGGGCTGCAAGCAGACAAAGCTGGAGAAAGGCCTGGGATTAATTGGACAAAGCTAAATTCTCAGCACTGGCAGGTGTGCTCTGCCAGGAAGGGAAAGGGATCCTGAGTCAGGGTGGATAAGCGTCACGGCCCTGGATTCCCAGCTCCCTCTGATCCCTACAAGGCTGGCCGCCTCCCTAGTGCGTGAAGCCGATGCAGAGCTTCTGCCTGGAGAGACCATACACACCTGTCCCAGGACACGCTCCCTCATGGCCCCCAAACTCATGGTGAGTTAAGTCACCATCCCAGCTTAGGGAGTACAGAGCCTGATAAGGGAAGAAAGGGACACAAAGTCCCAGGGAGCTGCGGGACTTGGCCAAAGTACACTGGCTGGAGCCAGGAGGATACACTTGAGGCTGGATTCTGAGCATCCGATGGAGGCAGGAAGTGTGAGCATTAAGTAAAGTCAAACAAGAGAACATTTACTGCAAGGAGCCCTCCAATTGGCAAGCTGCTGGGAGGGGTGGATAAAGTGCTGTCCACACTGACAGAGGTGTAGCAATGCCAGGACTGCAATGGCAAAAAGTGGACATGGACATCAAAGGCTGAGAGTGCATCCCCCGGAGCAGAGCAAAGGGAAGGTGCTGGTGACGGGGCCTCAGCTTTGCCGCATAGATCAGTGGCGTCCGTCCTCCGCAGGCCAGGACTGGTGTGAGGGGAAGCCGGTATAGTTCTGGGCTCCCTGGTGGCCCTGGGGATGGGAAGATCCAGAAGTAAGAAAGGGGTCTTACTTCTGGATCCTCCCCTAACCCTATGCCACATGGCAACATGCGCCATCAAAACAAGATGGGTGCACCGTCCTCGGGCATGCAGAGGCCTGGGCAGGCAGCAGGCCTGGCTCACGCAGCACTACGTTAGCAGGTGCTCACAGAACGCAGCCCCCACAGAGAGGACACAGAAGGCAGCTGACGAGTGGAGCACTCAGTCTGCTCTCATGTTTCTCAAAGGAGAAGCAGAGCGATCCCCACTCACCCACCCAAGGGACATTGGCAATGCCTAGAGAGTTTTCGGTTGTCACAACGGGGGAAAGTATTTCCAGTTGTTGCAAACAGCAGGGAAAGGGTCCTATGACATTTAGTGTGTAGAGACCGGGCTGCTGCCCAACACTGTCTCATAATCAGGACTGGCCCAAGGGTAAAGGATTATTTAACACTGCCAAGTCTGAGAAACCCCGATTGCTGCAAACACATCTGTGCAAGGATTAATAAATCTATACTAGAAACAAAAGATGGATAACCGAGAGGCCGAGGACAGACATCTCAGTAAAGAGTCAGGATTCCTTGTTCCCCATCTAATTTTAAGGCTGAATCAGTTTTCAGATCCAGAAGCAATTGACTGAAAAGGAAGCCAGCTGCCCACAAGAAAGGATATGGTGTTCATTTTCCCCGTTATTCTCAAAAGGCATTGCCATTTACTTCAGTGACAGTGGGCGAGGGAAGTGGAGCACCCACACATTTGGAGATTGCTAAGTACAGAGTCCAAACAGAAATGGAGGACCCAAACACCAGCCCCGCTAGCAGAGTGGAGCTGTGGAGGGGCCAAGTCTAAAGAGGGTCCTGGCATAGGTTCTGCACAAAGCAGGTGCCCTGGAAATAGGCATGTGTGGCAGATGTCAGAACCATCACAGTGGATCCGAGGCCTACGGCATAAGCACCCTCATAGTAGGGAGGGCCCCTGTGTTATGGCCAAAATACTAAGTACAAAACAATATCACAGTCCAATGGAATGGCAGAAATTAGTGCCTTAAATACCTAAAGCAGCAGTTCTCAACCTGTGGGTCACGACCCACAGGAACTGTATTAAAGGGCCATGGCATTAGGAAGGTTGAGAACCCCCTAAAGGCTGCTGTGTGATGATCCTCAACTCAGCAGACAGACCCTGGAGGGGGCAGCAGAGCAGTTCAAACTCAGTCACGGAGCAGCCCCCGCCCCACCTGCTCTGCCAGAGCCCCAGCCTCATCTGCTGTGCAGAAGCCCCAGCCCCACCTGCTGAGCCAGAGGCAGTTCTGCCAGACCAGAGCAACGTGCACAGTATGTGGTTACTGGGAGAGAAAATACCTGCTTTCCCTCCATCACCAGGAAGGAAGATGAGAAAGCGTGAGCTCCTAATAGGACACCTGCTCTCAGAAAGGGGAATTTGGCTTCAATTTGAAGTCATTAGACTCCTCCCTGGAAGAGGACATAATTCACCTTAACTAGAATTAACACCTATGAGCTTCCTGTCCCATCCACGGGCCTCTATCTATCAGGCCGACTCTGGCCCCCTTCCTGAGGGATTAAAGAGTGTCAGATACACTGACGTGGGGTGTTGTGCCACACTCCCTTGTGTCTGCAGAGGGACAGCAGAGGATTTGTTTGGTGCGTGTACCCTGCACATCTGGGAAATGCAATGAGGGCACCACCTTTGTGGAGGTCCTATGGAGAAAGGGGGGAGATGCAGAGGTCTTGAGGGGTTCCCTTGGGTATTTAATGGAGACTCGCCTAAGCAAGAAAACCCCCTGAAACTGAAGTGGAGGAAAATTCCCACAGCAAGGAAAAGCCCCATGAACGATTCCCAGAGCCCCCACAGAGCCGGAAATCATTTATGTACCCACCAGCCAAAGTAGAGGAACCCCAAATGCTTCAGCATCGGGTAGAGGTCCTCTGCACCTTCATATAAGTTTCAATTAGTCCTAGAAAAAGGGCTGCTTTTGACTCACTGTAAAGAAACCTACGATCAAGCCTCAACACAGTCAAAATGATCCATGGGTTGCATAATTGCATGCCAGAAAAATAATCCTCCAATGCTGTTTAAAAGAATACAATAAAATTTTGCACCCAAAAATGTGAAATTCACAACACCTGATATCCAAAATTCAGTAGGTATGTAAAAAGAAGGAGAGCAAAGCAATACAATCCATTTATTTTACAGAAACTAATGGCAGAGTTGATAGAACTAGCAGACCCTCCCTCCTATAGCTCTCTGCTCTTTGATCCTGGAGCTGGGACCGTGAAATGGCATTTCTCTTAGGCCAGCCACTGCCTTCCTGGTTCTGCAAAGAGGGGACACAGTGGGGACCCTGCAGGCCTGGAGGAGGAAGGAAAGGCACATTCTCTCCCGTCTTCACCCTGCTGCTCCCCATGTAATTCTGTCATAGCAGCCCTTCTTCACCGCGGCAATGGCAGCTTCTCCCCACTGATCTGGTTCATGGTTCTTCCAACACTTGCAGAAACAGCCTCGTGACTCTCCCGCTGGAGACATCTGCACCAGCCAATCCACACTGCCACCTCCGAAGTCTGGACTCCAGTCCCTGAAGGTCCTTGCTGTTAGCTCCTAAATTTAATAATGAAATTCTCTCTCTGTCCCTTCAGCCCCAGGGATGGTACCTGTTAGCTGAAATTGCTGCCTCTATAGTATCTTAGAGATCTCTTTTTACCACTTGGGTCAACTAGTCAATAACTTTATATTTCATTATCAATTTTTATATTAAATTCTGTCTGGGCAAAAGCTGGTGTGGTATCTGCCTGTGTGTGAGCAGCTTCCCCTGTGCTTCATCCTGCTCAGTGCTCACCAAACCAAACCAGGGAGGTAATTTTACCAACCTCATTTTTACAGATAAAGGACTTATGTTTCAGAGAACTTAATTCTTTGCCCAAAATCCTAGTAAGTAAATGGGAAGGCTTCTTTTTTGTTTGTTTGTTTGTTTGTTTGTTTGGTTGGTTGGTTGGTTTTGTTTTGTTTTATTAACTCAATGAGTTGATTATTTGTACAAATTGGAGTGCTTACTTCCTACTAATTAACATAGCCTTTACCTCATTTACCCAATTATAGCGCTAAGACATTTGTGTTCTACACCTGATAGATCCAACTTGTACTTGAATATGCTCGATAGGTGGTGTCCCCCTACTAAGCCTCCCTCTATTGACCAACCCCCTCCCTTCCCCTCTCTCTTCCCTTTCTTCCTTCATCCTAGGCTGCAGTTGTGTTTCATTTTTCATATGCAAGTGTGAGTGGATTATAAATTGGTTTCACAATAGTACTGAGTACATTGGATATTTTCTTCCATTCCTGAGATACTTTATTAAGAAGAACATTTTCCAGTTCCATCCATGTAAACATAAAAGAGGTACTGTCTCCATTTTTTAATGCAGCATAGTATTCTATGGTGTACATATACCACAATTTATTAATCCATTCATGGATCGATGAGCACTTGGGTTTCTTCCATGACTTGGCAATGATGAATTGAGCTGCAATGAGCAATCTGGTGCAAATATATTTATTGCCAAATGATCTCTGGTCCTTTGGATATTCACCTAGACGAGGAATTGCAGGATAAAACAGCAGGTCTACATTTAGATCCCTGAGTGTTCTCCAAACTTCCTTCCAAAAAGAACATACTAGCTTGCATTCCCACCAGCAGTACAGAAGTGTTCCCTTTTCTCCACATCCACGTCAGCATCTATAGTTTTGGGATTTTGTGATGTGGGCTACTCTTACTAGAGTTAGATGGTATCTCAGAGTGGTTTTGGTTTGCATTTCTCTGATGAATAAAGATGATGAGCATTTTTTCATGTGTCTGTAGACCATGCGCCTGTCTTCTTCAGAGAAGCTTCTGTTCTTGTCTCTTGCCCACAATGAAATGGGATCATTTGGTTTTTTTCTTAGTAATAAGTTTGAGTTTTCTGTGGATTCTGGTTATTAGACCTTTGTCGGAAATATAACTTGCAAAAATCCTCTCCCATTCTGAGGGCTGTCTATTTGCTTTACTTAGTGTGTTCTTGGAAGTGAAGAAGCTTTGTAATTTGATCAGATCCAAGTAGTGTATTTTGGATGTTGCTTCAATTGCCTGGGGTGTCCTCCTCATAAAGTATTCCCCCAGGCCAATTTCTTCAAGTGCTTCCCCTGCACTGTCTCTAAGAATTTTTATAGTTTCATGTCTTAGGTTTAAGTCCTTTAACCAGTGAAAGTCCATTTTTGTTAGAGGAAAAAGGTGTGGGTCCAGTTTCAGTCTTCTACAGGTCATCAGCCAATTCACCCAGCACCATTTGTTGAATAGGGAATCTTTCCCCCAATTTATATTTTTGATAGGCTTATCAAAGATCAAATGACAATAAGTGTCTGGTTTCACCTCTTGGTCTTCAGTTCTGTTCCATACATCTACCTCTCTATTTTTGTGCCAGTACCATGCTGTTTTCATCACTATCAATTTATAGTAGCGTCTGAAGTCTGGAAGCGTGATTCCTCCCAATTTGTTTTTGTTTCTGAATAATGTCTTTACTATTTGAAGTTTTTTCTGTTTCCATATAAAATGAAGTACTAATTTTCCCATGTCTTTAAAGTTTGACAGAGGTGCTTTAATAGGGATTGCATTAAATCTCTAGATTGCTTTAGGTAGTATAGACATTTTAACAATGTTGATTCTTCCCAGCCATGAGCATGGTATATTTTTCCATTTGTTAACATCTTCAGCTATTTCTTTTCTCAGACTTTCATAGTTCTCTTTATAGAGATCTTTCACATCCTTAGTTAGATACACTCCCAGATATTTCATCTTTTTTGGCACTATTGTAAAGGGAATAGAGTCCTTGATTGTTTTTTCCCCTTGACTATTTTTGGTATATATAAAGGCTACAGATTTGTGAGTGTTAATTTTGTATCCTGAGATGTTGCTGTATTCCTTGATCACTTCTAGGAGTTTTGTAGTTGATTCCCTGAGGTTTTCCAGATATAGAATCATATCATCTGCAAAGAGTGACAGTTTGATCTCCTCTGGTCCTATTTGGAGCCCCTTGATTGCCTTCTCTTTCCTGATTGCAGTGGCTAAGACTTCCATTACGATGTTAAAAAAAAACAGTGGAGACAGTGGGCATCCTTGGCTGGCTCCTGATCTGAGTGGAAATGATTACAATTTTACTCCATTCAATACAATATTGGCTGTGGGTTTGCCTAAGAGGGCCTCTATCAGTTTAATAAATGTTCCTTCTATACCTATTTTCTTAAGCGTTCTGATCAAGAAAGGATGCTGAATATTATCAAAAGTTTTTTCTGCATCAATTGAAAGAATCATATGGTCTTTGTTGTTTAATTTATTTATGTGATGTATTATATTTATGAATTTATGTATATTGAACCATTCTTGGGACCCTGAGATGAAACCCACCTGATCGTGATGTATAATTTGTTTGATGTGTTGTTGGATTCTGGTTGCTAGGATCTTATTGAATATTTTTGCATCAATATTTATTAGAGATACTGGTCTATAATATTCTTTTCTTGTTGGGTCTTTTCCTGGTTTGGGTATCAGGGTGATATTTGCTTCATAGAATGTGTTGGGAAGTATTCCTCTTTTTCTATGTTTTGGAAAAGGTTAAGTAATATAGGTACTAGTTCTTCTTGAAAGGTTTGGTAGAATTCTTATGTGAAGCCATCTGGTCCCAGGCTTTTCTTTTGGGGGAGATTTCTTATAGTTAATGATGTTTCAGAACTTATTATAGGCTTGTTCATTTCCACTTCTTTATGGCTAAGTCTAGGAGGGTGGCATGTTTCCAAGTATTGATCTATTTCCTTCAGACTTTCATACTTCTGAGAATAGAGTTTTATGTAATATTCATTAAGGATTTGTTGAATTTCTGAGAAGTCAGTTATTATTTGGCCTTTATCATTTCTGATTGATGAAATTAGGGATTTTACTCTTCTACTTTTGGTTAGGATAGCCAAAGGTTTATCTATTTTATTGACCATTTCAAAAAACCAACTTTTTGATTGGTTGATCTGTTGTATGATTCTTTTGTTTTCAATTTCATTTAGTTCTGCTCTAATTTTAGTTATCTCTTTTCTTCTGCTGCATTTAGGAATGTTCTTCCTTTTCCAGTTGCTTTATATTTCCCATTAAGCTGTTGACTTCCTCTCTCTCTGTTCTTTTGAGGAATGCTTACAACACTATAAATTTCCCTCTTAGGACTGCCTTTGCAGTATTCCAGAGATTCTGATAATTCATGTCTTAATTATTGTTTTGTTCCAAAAATGTGGTAATTTCCTTCTTAATCTCATCTGTGACCCAGCTATCATTCAGCATGAAGTTATTTAGTTTCCATATTTTTGTATGAGTATGCAGATTCCTGTTGTTACTGAGTTCAACTTTTATTCCATGATGGTCTGAGAAAATACAAGGAATGATTTCTATTCTTTTAAATTTGCTGAGTTTAGACTTGTGACCTAAAATGTGATCAATTTTGGAGGATAATCCATGGGCTGATGAGAAGAGTGTGTATTCAGTTTTGTTAGGATGAAATGTTCTGTAGATGTCTGTTAAATCCAAATGTTAAATGGTTAAGTTTAAGTCTAAAATTTCTTTGTTTAGCTTCTTATTAGAGGATCTATCCAACACTACCACAGGGATGTTAAAATCTGTCACTATTATGATGCTGGAGGGAATCACATTGCTCATGTATGTTAGAGTCTCTTTTATAAATTGAGACACATTCTGGTTGGGTGCATAAATGTTAATAATTGAAAACTCATCATGTTAAGTGTTGCCCTTAACAAATATGAAGTGACCATCCTTAGTTTTCCTTACTTTTGTTGGTCTAAAGCCTATTGTATCTGCAAATAAAATTGCAACACTTGATTTTTTCTGATTTCTATTTGTCTGAATTATAGATGACTATCCCTTCACCCTGAGTCTATGTTTATCTTTTAAGGGAAGGTGAGATTCTTGAATGCAGAAGATGTCTGGCCTGAGTTTTTGTATCCAGTCAGCCAACCTGTGTCTCTTTAGAAGGCAATTTAAGCCATTCACATTAGCTGAGAGTATTGATAAGCCAGATAGTATTTTGGGTATCAAGTTTTTCAAAAGTCCAGTGGACATTTTTAACCTGTTCACCACTGCGAAAGTTGGAATTTGATCAAAAGTTTCTGAGTGAATTTACTTTGGTGGTGGTGGATTGTGCTGTTCATTATGGAGGAGAGGTCTGAGAATATCCTGGAGAGCTGGTTTAGTTGTGGCAAATTTCTTCAACATGTACATGTCATTAAAGTATTTAATTTCTCCATCATAGATGAAACTCAGTTTCACTGGATACAGAATCCTGGGTTGAAAGTTACTTTGTTTTAGGAGATTAAAGGTCAATGACCACCCTGTTCTAGCTTTAAATTTTTCAACAGAGAGATCTGCAGTCATTCTAATGTTCTTCCCCTTGTAGGTTATGGTTTTCTTACATCTGGCTGCTTGCAGAATTTTCTCCTTCATATTAACTTGGTGAAGCTAATTATAATGTGTCTATGAGAATTTTTGTTTGGGTTGAGTCATGCTGGTGTTCTGAAACTGTCTGCTATCTGAATTTCAGAATCTCTTGGCATGTCTCTGACATTGAAGACAAAGCTTTTGAACACTCCCAAACGCTCAAAGAGGAAAATTCTCTTTGATTATTTCATGAAGTAAAGCATCTTTATCCTTTGCAGCAACCTCAACACCTTCAGGAATTCCTATAAGGCGAATATTAGATCTCTTCAAATTATCCCAGTGCTCTCTGAGAGAATGATCTGTTTTTCTTGTCCACTTTTTTTCCTCTTTGAGCATTTGGGAGTGTTTGAAAGCTTTGTCTTCAATGTTAGAGATCTTTTCTTTTGCCTGCTCCATTCTGTTACTGAGGGATTTTAATGTATTTCTCAGATCTTTCAGGGCTGCAAGTTCTTGCCTCAATGTGTCAAAACCTTTGGTGGCTTTGTCTTTGAATACACTGAATTCTTGAAACATCTTTTGAATTACTCCTTGAAATTCTAATTCCATCTTTACCTCCATTCTCTTGATCTTATTTGCTACCCAAATTCTGAACTCAATTTCTGACATCTCGGTCATTTGTTTATGAATGGGATCTTGTGCTGTGTCTGACATATTGTTCCTTGGGGGAGTTGATCTACTCTGATTCATGTTGCCAGAGTTTTTCCACTGATTTTGCCTCATGATTGTTTTTCACCATTGGCTAGATGGGCAGGTAAGGTGAAATTGGATTGGGAGTTCCTGGAGTTGTGGTTAACCAGCCCTTTGTCAAAGATCTGGGACTGATGACTGTAGGTTTTTCCCGTATAGCTTTGCAAAGGACCCATCTAGTATTAGTCTGAGGCTGAGGAAACCTGCTTGGTGTGGTGGGGTTAGGTGGCTCTGTCTTGTATTCAGCTAGTTCTTGTCCAATCCCAGTGGATCAGTGATTCTGGTGAAGTCTTAGCTGTGGATAAATACAAGCAACTAAGACACCCCACCCCACACAGACAACAACTGAAAGAGGAAAATCAACCCTTCCCGTTACCACACAACCAGTGTACCACCCAAGAGGGTCCCAGGTTAGAAGTTACAAAGTAATCGACCCAGTCAGTGCAAACTCTCAAGTGGGAGTGTTCAAAAAGTCTTGGAGGTCTACTGACTGCTCAAATTTGGCTTGCTCTGGTGCTCTGTGGCGTCATAAAGGGCCACCCGCTAGCAGAGTTGGACCAGGAGGCTGTGTCTCTTTCTCCACTTTGCTCTTCTTTCATGCCCAGTCACTGGTGACACCACAGGGCTGAGGTCCTGCTCCCTCCAATAAGCAGATGGGCTGGGGCTTTGAGCCTGTCAGAGTCAAAGGAAGGTCAATACCCCTGTAGCCTGGCCACTACCCTCTGCACCAGCCAGCTGGGGGAGCTGAGGCCTGTCTGCCTCAGGCACTCAGTAGCCACTGGCTAGTGTTTCACTTGAACTCAGTCTAATCCTGAGAGTAACAAGTCAGCAAATGCTTTTCTCCCTCAGCCACTATGCCTTTGCCCCAGCCGCTCTGCCACACTGGTATCCCTATAGAGCGAGTTCTGGTTTCCTCTGGCAGTCCTCAGAGTTGGGGAGGTGTTTCTCTAAGATTAGACCCCAGCAGGATCACTCTATTCTTGCTGAATCTTTGTGGGAAGTGACCCTGCACAGCTCCCAGGTGACTGCCACAGCCAGGGAGTTCTGGCTGTAGGAGCAGCTCCAGGAGTGCAGGACACACAGATCCAGCAGCAGGGCAGGGGATGCTGCACATGGTTCTGGCAGTGCCTGGCACCCAGTGACTTCGGCAAGGAGAGCTCTCGGCTCACGACTCTGGCCAGGCGGAGCACTGCGTGGAGGCTCCTGCAGGGCGGAGCATGGGGGGTGAGGTGAGAGTCATGCGGCTCTAGCAGGGCAGGATGCAAGGCTCTGGCTGGGCGGCGAGGGGTGCTTGGTCCAGCAGGGTGGGGTCACTGCTTATGAGCCATATCTCGCAGTCTCTTCAGGGGTTAGGCTTCTGGCTCATCAGGCAAGGGGGTAGGGTGGACTGGAAATTCAGACTGACAGGAAAACTGTTCAATTTTTCTACCTGGCAAGAGAGTGCTCAGAGTCAGAACTGGGTCCCTCTGGGGAAGTAGACACTACTTCCTACAGCTCTCACCCATGGGGTGAGACAAAAGGTCCTCAGTTCACTGCTAGCCTGTAGAAAACCTACAGGAGCAAATGAAGAGAAAAAGAAAAAAAAAAAAAAACCACAACGTGCTTGGGGAGGGGATGGACACTTTTCCTTGGGGATGAATTTTGTACCTGAAGTTTGCTTTCTTGGAGTCACAGCTTGCCTCAGCAGAGGTGACCTCCAGTTATCACTCTTCCCTCTCAGCTCAGCTCCCAGTCTTCAGCTTAATTGGGCACTTTCTGGACATTATCCTTCCCTCTGGATAGGAGCTTCTGTCAGAGGCTGGCTCCAGTTGGCCATCTTGCCCCTCACCCCCTTGTTTTGTTTTTTGAGACAGAGTCTCACTCTGTTGCCCTGGGTAGAGTGCCATGGCATCACAGCTCACAGCAACCTCAAACTCCTGAGCTCAAGCTGTCCTCCTGCCTCAGCTTCCTGAGTAGCTGGGACTACAGGCTCCCACCACAACATGTGGCTAGGTTTTTTATATTTAATAGAATCAGGGTCTCACTCTTTCTCAGGCTGGTGTTGAACTCCTGAGCTCAGGCAATCCACCTGCCTTGGCCTCCCAGAGTGCTAGGATTAATTACTGGTGTGAGCCACCACACCCAGCCAAAGGCTTGTTTTTTAAACACAAGCAATCTGACTCCAAACTCTAGGTGCCTGAGCTCAGGGCAGCATGTACAATAAGCCTGGGCCCATTGGTGTGAGGAAATGCCCAATTGGTGGCTGTAGAAAGATTAGTAGGATTCATAAGTACTATGAATGGTCAGTGTATGGTCACAAGAGCTTCCAGGAAAAAAGCCATAAGGACTCCATAAGATGAAATGAGTCTTGCATCTATTGGAATGTCCACGAGAGGATCCCAAGTATCTGACATAAACAATACAGATGCCAGTGAAACAGGTGGTTTGGCAGTTGCCACTTACAATATTAACTCCCAGTTCCCTGAATTCAAACAACCCAACTATTTTTCCCCTAGAAAAATATTTTATGTGGTTGTAAAATTTTAAAGTTTTATTGTGTTATTTTTTTCCATCTTGGGCATATTAATATGGCAGAAACCACTTCTTGCATACTCTAAAGTGGAGTTCCTTTCCTGTACCAGGGCTTATCCCAGGCAAACAACATAAGACACGTATGCGTGTGTGCATCTGTGTACATGTGTGGGTATGTGCACTGTGTGTGCATGTGTGTGTATCTCAGAGGTGGAAATTGGAGAAAGGGGTGGACTAAAAGTTAAGTCGCCCATGGTACACTCCCAGTAGCGCCTCCCACTGGCCTAAATTATGCAGCATTTACATAGTTCACAAAAGACCTGCAAATAGTAACCACCACCTCGGCTGAACACACATGTCAATAAAATGCTGTGAAACTGTGCTAACATCTCTCCAGATAAAAGTGAAAATGATACCCAAGATTGATATCCTGCAAAACATTCCTATCATTTTCATTATTTAAAAGTAATAAGTTGGGGCGGAGCAAGATGGCGGACGAGTAACAGCTTCCTTGCGGCTGGGCACAGTGAGACTGGGGAGAGAGGACTCCAGGCATCTCTGCCAGGTGGGATCTGCCCAGAAACTTCCCTTTGGGGACACAGGGAGACAGCGTGAGGCTTCTGGACACCCTGAGGAAGGCTAAAGCGGCGGAGATTGGGCAAGTGGTTGCGTCTGTTCATTCGGTCTGATCCTGT
>CAUYON010080738.1:0-13463 GCA_963573935.1 Arctocebus calabarensis | reverse complement strand
TCTCAGATCTTTGAGGGCTGCAATTTCTTGTCTCAATGTGTCCAAATCTTTGGTCATTTGGTCTTTGAATTCCTTGACTTCTTGAGACAATTTTTGAAATGCACCCTGAATTTCTAAATCCAACTTTTCCTCTATTTTATTGCTCTTGTTTGCAACCCAAATTCTGAATTTGATTTCTGATATTTCAGCCATCTGTTTATGCATAGGATCCTCGCTTGTGTTCGCCAGATTATTCCTTGGGGGGGGGGGTTGACCTAGTCTGGTTGTTCATATTTCCAGAGTTTTTCTGTTGATTATGCCCCATGATTAATTTTACACTGTTTGGCTAGATGAGTAGATAAGGATAATTTGGGCTGGGAGTTCTAGGAGTAGTGATTGACCAATCCTTTGCTTAAAAGCTTGGACTGGCGTCTATACCTTTTCCCCTAGAGTTTTGCCAAGGACTTGTAGAGAGCTACTGCTTGTGAAACTGGGAACCTTCTTGGTGTGGTGGGGTTAAGTGGCTCTGTCTCATTTTCAGCAAGTCTTTGTCTTACCCTAGAGAATCTGTTACTCTAGATTGAAATCTGAGCTTTGAAGGAATACTAGAGTTAAGTCACCGCACCCACCACAGGCAACAACTGAAAAAGCCAAATCAAACCTTCCCACTATCACACACCCTGGGTACCACTGTGGGAAGTCCTCAGGTGATTAGCCCAGTTGAAGCGGTCCCAATCAATTGTCCTAACCAGCACCAATCTCAAATGGAAGAGTTAAAAAGTCTCTGGCAACTAGATAGCAGGGATCTGCTGGAAGCTCTAGTATAATTCACTCTGGTGCACTGTGAGCTCAGGAGGGCGCCACCCCACAGCAAGTAGATTAGTCTGGGAAGGTTGATGCCTCCTTCCGCACCTTGCCCCTCTGTCACACCAAGTTGGTGGTAACAGTTGTGATCCAGTTTCCTCCAATGAGCAGATGCTCCAGGGGTTTGTGCCTGCCTGGGTCACAGTGAGGTCTGTTGCTCCACAACCAGTCCACTATTCCCTGTCACTGTTTGGCAGGGAGAGGTGAGGTCTGACAACCTGGGTACTTGATAGGGGCTGGGGTAATTTACTCAGTCCCAGCCCTGTTCCTGATTGATGTTGCTGCTGGAACAGAACAAGTTCACAGAATTTATTTCTGTCAAGGCTATTTTCCCTGATCAGACTGGGGCTGCAAATAGGTCTGACTCAGTCTTTGAGTTCTAGCCCTTTGTCTCAGCTTTCATCCCCTGAGGGCCAGGTTAGTCTGAAGATAAGCAAAGCAGCCTCTCTAGGAGTATTCTAATCCTTGCGCTCTGTCCTGGCCGGTACCACCTTGGGCATATCCTTCCCATGCTTTGGTTGCCGGTTCACTCTGTGGGTGGCTGTCACCAGAGAAGCTGCCCTCTTCCCCCTGGCCGCCCAGAAGACTGGGAGTGTCTCCTCAAAACATCCTCAGGGGTGCAGCTCTCCTGCTATTGTTCCTGGAGCTGGCCACCATTTTGTGCCTCAGGAGACCTTCCCTCCAGCCAGGTCTCCTCTCGGCTCACTCCCCTCTCACCACTCCCAAGCCAGAAAAACAGCACAGTTCAGCAACAGTCCACGCCCAGTCCATACCCCTTGAGAAAGTCTCCAAGAATCTGGACTCTGTGGGGGACAGGCCTCCAGACCTCGGGGTAAGAGTGGAGGGGAATACCAGGAACTTCATCTTGTAGGTAGAGAGTATATACAGTTTTATGCCTGGCTGGAGAGCACTGCAGCACCCTAGTCAGGGAAGGAGGTGTGGTTTTTAGAGGGTCTCTCCCGCGGTGCAGAGTGGGAGGACAGCTGAACTCTGCTCGCTTGTTTGTATGGAGGTATGGAGTATACTGTGAATCTCTCTCATGGGGGAGGGGACTCCTGTCCTGCTTGGTGATGTGATGTGCTCTGTACCTTTTTGTTTGTGTCCTCGGGGTCTCAGGTCACCCCAGCAGGGTTGATGTGCACTCTTCAACCTTTTCTTTTGGCTTAGATCCAAACCATCGGCTTTCTTGCTGAGTTTCTGCCCTTTAGCTCTCCTTCTAGACGGGAACCTCTGCGGAAAGCTGGCTATGGATCACCATCTTGGCTCCTCCCCTAGCAAACTATTTTTTTCTATAACTATAACTCATTTATACTTAGGTGTGGGAAAAAAAAAAGGTTATGTTTCCTCAATCAAGTAATTTGTCATTTTTTTCATTTTAAAATTTAAATCTTTTCAGGCTAAATCAGAGTTTGGGGGGTAAATACTCTGTTCAGCTTTTCCTCCACATCGCTCCTCTTCCTCTCTTTCCAGGCAGACCTGGGACACAGAGGAAATCGTCCATAATATTTTAGACTCAAGGAGATGAGGTACACCACTAGTCTGTGATCCCTTACCTCACATAATATAAAAAAAAGAAACCTCACAATAAAACATAGACCTCAATGTAATAACTAAATCTATAAAATATCTATTTAAAAATGGTAGAAAATCTTTGTGGTTTGAGGTTAGGCAAAGATTTTTTTTTTTTTAGATAGGTCACAAAAAGCTCAAACTGTCAAAGAAAAATGTAGATATATTTATTAAACTTCATCAAAATTAGAAAACTCCTCAAAAGACACTGTTAAAAAAATAAACAGACAAGTCACACACAGTAAAGCATGTATCTTGTGAAGACTTTTGTCCAAAATATCTAAAGAATTAGTATAATTAAATAATGCAAAAATAATTTTTTTAATGAGCAAAGATTTAAAAATCCCCTTCCCCATAGAAGTGATACAGATGGCAAGCAAACACATGAAAAGATAATAAACATCACTAGACATTAGGAAAATCAAAATTAAACCCACAACGCAACACCACTACATATCTATTAGAATAGCTAAAATCAAATACAGTCAATGGCAATCTCTGCAAGAATGTGAGAGTGCAAAATGGTGCACACACTCTGGAAAATCATTTGCTGATTTCATAAGAAATGAACATATTCTTACTAAATGATTCAGTCATTCTGCTCCTAGCTATTTACCAAAGAGAAATAAATCATATATTATGATTACACAAAGTTCCATAAACAAATGTTTACAGCAGCTTTAGCAACTTTATTCATAATCATGGAAGAGCAGATATAACCAAAATATCCTTTAACTGGCGAATGCTAAACAAATTATGAAGTATCCATACAATGAAATAATATTCTCTACAATAAAGAAAGAAACTACCGATACATGCAGCAACACAAGTGAATATCAAAACTAGCATGCCAGTGCTACAAGACAGACACCAAAATCCATGTATTATATGGTTCCATTCTCTGATATCCTGGGAGGGACAAGACCGTAAGGCATAGAGCACATGTAACTAATTGCTAAAGTATTGACTTCCAGCATGACCTCCGAGGTGCAGCATGCGGAAATCTGAAGGTATGGTAGACCTTGATAGAGAAGTTAGTTACATGCCTTTAAACATTAAAAACTCAATTTTCATGCAGAAAGAAAATTAGTGAAAAGTAGAAGAGAATTAAGCAGATAAAAAGAGGACTAGGAAAGTAGAAGTTGGTGCTGAAGAAATAATAGCAATGTAGGTAGCACGTTGAGTTGTGGAGATGGAAAATCTGAAAAAGTATTTAGGAGGTAACTAGGATAGCAGAAAATATTCCAATACACAGTAATTTCAGAAGGAAAAAATAGAGAATGCCACAAGAAAATAACTATCAAATAGCCAGCTTCATTGTCATTCAAATGAAGTAGAAAAATAAGCACAGTTTTAAACAAATAAAACAATTGAAATCTTTTACACCTAATACATCATCCTTGAAAATATTAAAGTAGAAAATTGAACCAGAAGTAGGAGTGAAACAGTAAGTAAAGAAATTGGTAAACTGGTGGATAAATCTAAATAATAATCTACTTATAAAATACTTGACTATTTTTGAGGTATAAAGTATAACACTATATAAACTGGAAATGAAGTAAATAGAGTGAAAGCATTTAAATAGTTTTTTCATTGTTGGGAAGAGGCTAGAGGCTAAACAAATTTTCATATTTGTTCAGTCAAGTATACTTCTTATGAATTCCCTGAAAACACAGAAGAACGTAAATATATCTAATAAGTAGAAGAACAGAAGGAAGTTATAGCCAATCCAATAGTTATCGGATGGGGGGGCTGCCCAAATCTCAGTCCATGATTAAGCAGCATAGACTCAGTCAGAAGACAACATAGACTACGTTCTGCAGATTTCCTTATTAGTTAGCCAGGAACTAAATCCTTGCTGGTAAAAAGTAAATGGAAATTGTTGGGTAGGAATTCCAAGGAAGCTCTTTAAATCCACTGTCCAATAGAAATATAAAATGAGCCACAAATGAAAGCCACATATGTAATTTAAATTTTTCTAGTAGCTACATTAGCAAAATAAGAAGAGACAAGTTAAACTAAATTCAGTAAAAAATTTTAACCCAATACATCCAGAATATTATCATTTCAACACCAAATCAATATAACAGATTATCAAGATAATTTACATAGTATTTTGTATGAAACCTAAAACTCTGGTGTGTGTTTTACACTTTGAGCTCATCTCAGTTCAGAGCAGCCACATTTCAAATCCTAAATAGCCATATATAGCTGGTGCCTACGGTATTAGAAAGCACAGTTTTAAACAGAATTCTTCTGACTTTCTTCCTTCCTCTGAGATGCAATACATTTATGTTGGCTGGATTTTCAGTGGCTCTCCTAGACATGAGTTTTCCTTGAAGTTGGAAGCTGTGGAAGAAAAGATCAAGGAAATCTGGATCCTGGATGCCTTTTTAGCCTTTGTAATCCCCTTAGCTGTAAGCTGCCAAATTCTGCATTTCTTCTACATGGTTATAACAACATCAGACAAAGGGAAAAGTCACTCATAGTGATAAAGGGGGCTGCTAGACAATGACAGAAAACAGAAAGCAGAAGAGTATATTGGTTAAGGGCACAATTTTGGGAGCCATAATATCTAAGAACATATCCTGACATTTCCATGTACTATGAACTTTGATAAATTATCTAAACTCTAAACTTAAAAATTTTCCTCAACCATAAAATGATGATAATTTCTTCCTTTTAGAGTTATTGTACTGACTAATATAAGTTAACTTACATAACATCATGCACGTTAGATGTTTGATGAGTTAGCTATTATTAAGTCATTAGGAAAATATAATAATTCTAACCTCATATACTTCTGATAATGTAAGCACAAATATATAAGGCAAAACTGACAAAGTTATGCAGAATGGTAGATAAATACACAACACTAGTTTAAAAGTTTAACACATCTACCAATGACTGAAAAATAAAGCAGAAAAAGAAGGGAATGAAAACAATTTGGTGGCCTTCAAATTTTCATCTGGACTTTGTGACAATTACAACAATTATAAAAACATATCTATTTGAATAATTTTTATTATTGGGAGAAAATGCTATTTTCTTAGATTTATTATATTACTTATATTTGAGAATTTCTGATGAAACATATATGCTTGGCTTTTTAGAGTCCCCCCCCATTCCAGTCACACACTAAATCTGTATCAAAAATTATATTTTAATTTGACATAAATCATTAATTTTATGATTTATACATCACATAAATACCAAGTTTCTAGTTGAAAATTTATTTTAAACATTTAATTCTTTGAAATCCATAATAGTTGTGTATATTCACAAGGTACATTTGATGTATTGATACAGGCATGCAGACATATTGATAATATGTCTCAATAAAATTAGGGTAAATGGTGCATCCATGACCTCAAACATTTACCATTTGTACATTCCTTAGTCAAACAGCATAGTGGAATGAGTAGGTAAAGCTTTCTTTGGAGGCTGATGAATGTCTTCCAGCCAGTGGGAGATTGTGAGCACAGTTCTTTCTCACCCTCTGAGCAGCTATTAGCCATTCTCTTGGTTTGCCTGTCACTGACACACACAAGGTGAAAATAAACCCAAACTTCTTAAGTATTAAGTAAAATAAACCCTAACTTGCAAGATTCCTATTTACAACATCTACTTTAAAGTTCAAGTGCTTTTTCCCATCTTAACTCATGACTATCTTTTAAAATGTTGTCTATTTTTTTTTTTTTGCTTCACTAAGATAATTTTCATCATTTGTGAAGAATTAAATTGAATAGGACTTGTTATTTTTAAAAAACATTGGCTAAATATTATTTGGACTAGAGTCTGAGAGATGGAAAAAGAAACATGATTCAACTCAAACTTACTAAACAATCTCAATCTTACAGAAACTGCAGGCAACTAAAATACCCTCTGGAGAGTAACATTTCATGCTTAAGAAGAAGTTATTTACTTCATGCAGGAAAGTACTTTGCTCCAAAGAGGGGCCCTGGCTCACCATAATATTGGGTTTGGCCTATCAGGGGACTAGACTTAAAATATTTTATGTTCTCAATTTACTTTCTCTCACGTCTGGATTAGGGATAATTTTTCTAGACCTGAATTATGGAAAATTTCTCTTGTCAAATCTACCTGTCATGTACTTGATGGTAAACATTTTAGTCTAATTGCAAAATGTACCACTGGGAAGCTAATTATTTAAGGTGTGGAAGCAAAGTAGAATTTCCCCACCTTTAGGGGAAACCACAAGCACATATCTCTGAGAACTTGAAGTGTTGAACTCTACTTCAAGGCAAAGAGGCATTTCCTGCTGGGCCTTCCCAGGGGGACCCTCCTGCCTTTGGCTAGGGTTTGTTTCTACAGGCTGGAATCTTTTTTTCATGAATGTGGGGGTCCTCTTAAACACAGGGGAATTGTGGTGGCCCTTTGAGGTCACACAGGGAATTATTTTAGTGCCTCCTTTCAGTTTCACTCATATCCCCATAGCATAGCCATAATAAGCAGTCCATTCTCTTGCTGAGGGCTTCTTTGGCAATGCCTTTGGGTGAGGTACTGCTGAACTGTCTCCTGTCTATATCCTCAGGTTTGCAGGAGCCAAGAGAGCAGAAGAGAGGGATTCCCTTTTAGATTTGTGCCCGCTGCATTTACAGTTCAGCCTTGTTTTTGTTTTCCTACTCAGCAGAAATCAAGAGTTTTATTGTCTCAAAATACTACCACCCTCAGCTCAACGTTTAATGGCAAAACAAAACAAAAAATCCCTTATGTTTTAAAGATAGAGATATTTTTATTTTTAAAATGACCTTGTCAATGTAGGTAACAAGTATGAATGCCTATCAAAAATAGGTTTTAGAGTGGCACCTGTGGCTCAAAGGAGTAGGGCGCCAGTCCCATATGCTGGAGGTGGTGGGTTCAAACCCAGCCCTGGCCAAAAACTGCAAAAAAAAAAAAATAGGTTTTAATTGTACCATATGTGCAATGAAACTTTACATATATTAAATATATATTCATTAGGCACATATTATGTACTAGATATGAACACTGAAAAAATAAGAGGTCCTATGCTGAAAATACTCACACTCCCTCCTGGGAAATGGGTATAGGAAGAAGGCAGACATGCAATATGTAATTATAATACAATATTCATGATATTGGAGCTCAGAGAAACAGTAAAACTGAGTGTAGTGCCTTAGAACAACTTCCTAAGGAAGATAGTGTTTGATGTGAGTCTGGAAGAGTGAGTTGAATTACAAGAAAGAGAAAGCACTATTTCTAGAAGTGGAGACAATATGTAAAAAAAAAAAAAAAGCACAAAAGATCAAAACCAAGATGGAATATTTGGAGAATAGAGACTTGTTCTCTAAACAACAACAAAGTTGGGCAAAGATTTGAACAGACACTTTTCCAGAGAGGAAGAGATTACCAAGGGGAACAAGAAAATTTGGGGGATGATGGATATGTTCATTATCCTGATGAAGTGGTGGTTTCACAGGTATACATTTGTGTTAAAGGGTATTAGATTGTAGACTTTAAATATGTATAGTTTATTTTATGCCAATTTTACTTCAATAAATCTGCTGAAGTCAAAGATGACTGAGTCTACCTTGTGATTTAACCTTTAGCCTGGGAAGAAATCTATATATTGTAAAACCATCAGTGTAATGAAAAAAGATCACCAGTCATTTATTCATGTGATTTTTTATATGTTTGTCTTAAATGCTTATAGATGGTAACAGTGCTGGGTATGTCTAGGCCTAGAAATGCCGGGTGGATAAGACAGAGATCACCCTTAACAAGTTTATTTGGTCAGGATAGCAATACAACTGAAAGGCTTAAGGAACAAGCTTCAGAGTTGAAAATTTCTTGAAGAATTCTTGAAAAGTCTTCCATCTACTTCTCTTTGGCTAGATTTGGGTCACAGAGTTAATTCATAAGTAGCAGAGTCAGAATTCAAACCTAACCCCACTCTCTATTACCACATAGTATTGTAAGACTTAATCGTAAGATTGAAACAGAATTAAAATGTATTAACTCTCTTACTAAGGATTTATTGTCTTTAATTTTCCCTACTTTTATTGAGGAATAACTGATGAAAATCATAAATATTTTAAGTGTGTTTTGATATACATGTCCTTTGTGAAATAGGTACCATAATTAAGCTAATTAACATATTCATCAACTCATAGGACTTAATGTCATTTTAAGTTATATCCATGGGGCACCCTAAATCTTCTTTTGTACCACCAGGGGTATAGGAACTGCCTTGGCAAACCATGGGCCCTCAGGTCCTAGGATGTTTGGTCCCCATAGGGATGCAGATGGAGACCTCACCTTTTCCCCGGTAAATGTTCATGGGGCTTAGAGGCAGATATGAGGTTGGGAGGTGGGGTAGGATGAGAGGCAGCAAGAGACTCGAAGCTATTTCAGTCCTCTCTAAGCAAGTTCAATACCATGGAAAAGAATTGGTTGCTAAACAGAAGTAGCAAACTGGCTCCTTCTAGGTTCTTGGTCAGGATGTTGACACCTATTTTTTGATGTTGGAAAGGCCCAACTTCCTAGCCTTACTCTCAGTGAAGGAGAGTTCTCTAGCAACTGTCCCAAATCCAAAATTGCCAGTTGTCACCCAGCTACTTTCACATGGCATGAGGTAGTTCTAAATTACAAGATTTGGATCTATGGTAAAGGACCAAAGATATCTTTCAAGGTTGTGTGCCCAGTACAGAGAAAGTATGAGCCCTCTGCGTTGTAATTAGGGTAGCTAGCTACATACAACATACAACAGTGACAGCCCTTAATTACCGTTTTTTTTATTTGTTTTGTTTTTTAATTTCCTAAAGTGTTGCTGCTTCAGATACTGGTGAGCCACCAAGAACTGAGATAAAACCGGCTTTAGAGAATATCTCTCATGTACCAACAATTGCTATCTTCCTTCTTCCTCCTGACAGTTTCAGGATAAAATCTGTGCCTTTTCACCTTTAAAAGAAAAGTTTCAGACCTCAAAACTAGATTTTAGCCTTCCACTATTGCTATCTTAGGCTATTTAGTTCTGTGTTTGAGGACTGTCCAGTGCTTTGTAGAATGTTTACCCCTGGCTTCGACCCACCAGATCCCAGTAACACCAACTCCCGAGTTGCAACAACCAACACTGTCTCCAGATACTTCTAAATGTCTCCTAGAAGACAAAGGGAACTTTATTTCAGGGTCTTAAGTAAGAACAACTATAGTCTGTTCCATAAATCTTTCTCATTTTAAGCTCAAGGAGATGAGATGGGGAATTTATCTGACCTTCTCATTTAAATTCATCTGTTCTCTTCCCAGTCATCTGTATACCAGAAGAAAAAGCTGTATTCACTAAAGCAAACAAAAATTCACGTGCATCTTTTTCCCAGGTCCAAAGGCCTGTTTGCTTACATCTACAAAACTACAAACAGATGATACCTACTCCATAATGTGACCTTCTCCCAGAACAAATGGTTGCTTAAGGAACCATTTAATAATAAAGACTAAATGTAATATAACCATTTAATAATAAGACTAAAGGAAAAATAAACTAAATTCTGGTAGAGCACCACATTTTGTCACAATTTCAGGGGTGGGAATCACACTCCAGTGAGCACTTTTTTTGATTTGGTCCATTGTAAATGAATTAAATAAAGGCTGAATTTTCATTGTCTACTTTTAAAATATAGTGTCTGCATGTTGAATATGCTTTTCAATGATATGCTCTGGGTATCATAAGTTGCTTAAATATTCTCCAGTAACAGTTGAATAAGGTAAGGCTAGTAAACAAAAGATGGCTTTTCTGTGTTTCTTGAAATCATCTTTAGGAGAACAAAGATACTAATTAGAATTCATTTTCTCTCCTCTTCAAGAACTGTGCTTAGCCCCTCTGCTGAGCAAGCCTTTGCAAGAGACGGCATTTTTAATCAGTGATTGATAGCACCTACAGCTTTCAGGCAGGAGAATGTTCTTATTGACCTCTATAAAGTTGAGGTACTGAGTTATGTTTCAAAAGCTTGACAGTGCCAAGATGTCTTTAAGCTTGTGAAGTTTCAAGACCAACAGTATCAGTGAATTGGTTGATGGTTTCAAAATGTAGATTAGTTCTGATGATGGATTAGAAGCTACAGGAAGAAATTATGGAGCAACAGTACTTCTGACTTGAGAAAAGTCATTTAGCTGTTTTCAGCAAATTGACCAGGCTTCGTTCATTGTCTGCAATTATCTTTGAAGTAGCCCCATGGGATTTCCCCTGAATTTCCCAATTCTGTCTTTGGCTTCTGTATTTTTTCTCTCCATCTCTGTTTTCCTTTAGTGTTTCCATATACTCCCACCTCTTAGAATACCTCTCCTTGTTTGCATAACTTCAAATGTTACTCTTCCTGTGATTCAGACTGTAACTTTAATATCCTAATCAATGCTCTCAGCTGCTGGATACTATAAACTTGACATGCCTAAAAGTAACTGAACCTTACCTTCCAAATAACTTCCTCTAGTGAATGTCTTCATATACTACCAGGGACCCCAATTTGTCTTCCAGTCAGAGGCAATGTTGTCTGCATTCCACTGCTAAATATCTCTAATATTTTCTTATCTCCAATCTCATTGTCATCTCAGGAGCCAAAGCAGCTCTCACCTGGATTTTGCAACAGTATCTAAATAGGAGCCCCCTTCACAGCTGTCTAATGTCTTTTACACCCCTTGTATTGCTAGAAAAATTACCTTCCTCAGTGAAACACAGACTTGATTGTGTCACAGCCCTGCTTTAATATTTAATAGTTCCTTTGACCACCAATCTGGCCCTTGTCACCTGTCTGGTTGCTGATGATCTTGCTGACATGAGGGAGGATTCTCCTGCCACCAGCATGACATATTCTATGTCCTGATTCTCACACAGGATGGTTTTTCTCTCTCCAGTTTTTACAGTCTGGCAGAGTCACAACTCTGCCATTAAATTTGTTTTCAATTATTATCTAAGCCCCAACAAACATTATTCTATTTTTTTAAGAATGTGCTATATACCATTGTGCTTTTTGAAGAGCACTTTTCCAAGCACCAAAGAAATATCCACTCATTTAAGATTTTTTTATTTTTTTGAGACAGAGTCTCACTTTGTCATCCTCAGTAGAGTGCCCTGGCATCACAGCTCAAAGCAAACTCGAACTCTTGGGCTTAAGCAATTCTCTTGCCTCAGCCTCCCAAGTAGCTGGGACTACAGGAGCCTGCCATAGCACCTGGCTATTTTTAGAGATGGGGTGTCATTCTGGCTCAGGCTGGTCTTGAATCTGTGAGCTCAGGCAATCCACCCTCCTCAGCCTCCCCTAATGCTGAGATTACAGGTGGAAGCCATTGTGCCTGGCCCCACTTATTTAAGTTTGAAATAACCTAACACATTTTTTTCTGCAACTTAGTTGCAGGATATATGAGCATCAATGCATAGAGACACTCTCAAAAACATTTTTTACAGTAAGATGTTATTCATCAGCTAAGTGAGAGTTCTGAGAAAGCCCAAGAGGTTGAGATGATGTCAGAGCTAAATCTTGAGGTTCTAAAATTCATCTTCCTTCCCTTTTTCCATCAGGAAGCCTTCTGCTCATTAACAGTGTATTGAGAATACTGAACTCAGTGAGTCTGAAGCATGAAGCAGTCGTGTATTTTCCAAACACCACTTTTAAAACAATATAGCATGTGATTTGAGGTAATTTAATCTCCCTGTACTTTGGTTTCCCTTCTGAAATACAGGACAAATAATAATACTTCATAGAGTTATTTTAAGGCTGGACAGAATTAATACATATAAAATGCTAAAACAGTACCTAATACATAGAAGGTGAGCACTCAATCAAAGTTAGATTTTATTAGGCTCCTGTCTCCCCACCTAGACCACAATTTTTTAAATTCTGAGGGCATGGGAGAGTATCTAGCATATATCATGTGCCCTCCAAATATGGGCATAATATTGGATAAAGAGGAATCAAACTAAGAATTCTAGGAATTAAAAAGAATTTGAAAATGATTTGAATATATAATGCCTTTTGTCTTAAGGATTTCATAATAGCATTCAGACCATACATGTGGTCCCCGGGTTATGGGCAAGAAATGCTCCTGAAAATGTCTTTAGTTCAAATTCGTATGTAATTGGGCTGTTGATAAACAGTGCATATACGATAATAATAATAACAACACTATAATGTCTCATATGTGGTAATAATAATACAGTGAAATAATCAAATAATACCTATGTATTATAATAATAAGTTACAGAAACTTGGTGTTTATTCTTTTAATTGAAACAAACAGAACATTAAAATAAAGTCATATACAAAGGGTTTACATAGAAGATAAGAGCAATTTCAAAAAAGAACACTAAATTTCAACCCTCACCTAATGTTGCATCAATGTCTCACTTGTTAAAAGAGGCACAGTTGAGGCCCGAGGAGTTAGGCTGACATTAATCAGAAGGTGATGATGGAGATGGTGCTGGAGAACACAGAGTGGGTGCTGGAGAGTCAAGATTTTATTCTGTTGCTGGAGGATGGAGCTTACCAGTGAAATCCACTTCTTCTTTTTTTTTTAATCTTTTAACCAACTCTTATTTCATGGAGTTTCTCTATTATTTTTCTTTTTTCAATTTCATTGATTTGTGCTGTTCATTATTACTTTCCTTTTGTGTGTTTGGGAATTGTTGTTGTTGTTGTTATTGTTCTTACTTTTCTAGATTATTATTTTTTTTTAATTCTTGAATCATAGCTGAGTACATTGGTGCAATCAAGGGGTAAAATGTGCTGCTTTCATTCACAATCTGAAACATTTTCATCAAACTATTTGACATAGCCATCATGTAATTTTCTTAGTTGTTGTATGAAGACATTTGTATTCTGCATTTAGTAAGTGTTGTCTGAACCTGTCTAAAATGCACTATAGGTGTGGTCTCACATTTACCCTCCCCTCCCCTCCCTCACCACTTTCCCCATATTCTTATGCTATAATTGGGTTATAGCCTTTATATGAAAGCTATAAATTAGCTTCATAGTAGGGGTGAGTACCTTGGATACTTTTTCTTCCATTCTTGAGATACTTTA
>CAUYON010080735.1:0-16474 GCA_963573935.1 Arctocebus calabarensis | reverse complement strand
TATAGTGATCAAGAAAATGCCATGAAGGCTATCTGTAACAGTACGATGAAAACATTTCTGAATGTATATGAATCATGCCCTATGATTGCACCAATGTACAGAATTATGATTCAATAAAATTATAAAAAAAAAAAAAATTTTATGTGTCAACATGACTAGTCTAAGGGATCCTCAGGTAGCTGGTAAAACGTTAGTTCTGGGTGTGTCTGTGTGTGTCTGTGTGGATGTTACAGGAATTAAGAGATCAGTATTTGAATCAGCAGACTGAGTGAAGATCCATTCCCACCAGGCCTAGGCCAGCATCACCCTGTTGGGGGCTTAAATAAAAGAAGAAAGCAGAAGAATGGCAAATTCTCTTTCTTTCTTTTTGGGACATTTATTTTTCTCTTGCCTACAGATATTTTAAGCTTGTGGAATCTGAGACTTAGAAAACGTCCCTCTCCCCGCACCCCTTTCCCCGTTCTTGGGCCTTTGGCCTTGGGTCAGGAATTAAACCACTGGCTGCCCTGGAGCTCAGGCCTTTGAGCTCACACTGCATTACATCACCGGCTTTCCTAGTTCTCCAGCTAGAAGATAGCTGTCATGGAACTTTTCAGCCTGCATAATCACATGAAGATAGTCTCACAATGAATTTTATCTTTAAATCTGTATACTATAAATTATTATGTATACCTGTATCTATCTGATTAGTTCTATTTCTCTAGAGAACTCTGACTAATACACCTACTGAGGTACTTTTATATTCCAGAAAATAGTAGGCTAGTACAAGAACTGAATTAAAAGACTAGTCCCTAACAAGTTGCATGTCCATTTTTGCTTATAACTTGTTATGGTTAAAGAAAACACTGCAATGTCAAATAATGCTGTGCTTTCTCACTAAAATAGAAAAAAAAAAGTTATAGCTATTTGCTTTAAGTCACAGTGCTGGAAAAGCCATCTTTCTTCCATTTGGCTCTCTGTATATTTCCGTTTTCTTTAACAGTCATTCTGATATTTGCAATAAATGTAGGGTAGCATGATTTAACTTACTTGTGGTCATTTATTTTAGAAGGGCCCCCCAACTTTTATGCAGAATTCTCTTTGGATATAATATTTATTTAATAAATATTACTCATTCACCCCATAAATATGATTAATTCATTTGATCATTTATTTACAATAATTTTTAATTGCTTATAATAGGAAGATAAAAAAAATTTTAATGTACTTGAGGAAGCAAAAAATAAATTCATTAAACAGAACTGATTGGCCCATTGGCCAAGCTGCTTCACCTCTTGACAGTAAGAAGCTTTTCTGATGCCTTCACACCAAGATTGGTTCCTGGGAACGCCTGAAAAACACAGTCCAACCTTACCATAGGCTTCACATAGCTATTTCCCAGAAGTCGCGACCACTCATCACATAACCAGGGTATTGTCGGGCGCTGACGAGAGAAAAAACAAGACAGACAAGGTGCAGACTTTCATGAAGTCTATCCTAGTAGGTAAGGGAAGCAAGGAAAATGGTGAGATAGTGTTTAAAAAAAAAGAAATGGTCTCTTGAGGATACATCTCAGCTGATACTTAGAAGATGAGAATAAACTAACCAGCCATGAGTGTGGGAGGAGTGTTCAAGGCGGGAGAATCAGCAAATATGTACACAGGATCCCGCGTACCAAGGCAACATGAAAGGTAATGAAAGTGCCATTACAGGTGCCTTGAACAGCCAGTGCTAGGGTGAGCAAATGGTGGCAAAGAAGAGAGCAATTAAATCTGAAATCCAAACTGGATTGGAATTTGGTAGTATTTTTGACAAGTTGAAATGGCAAAGATAAAGGAATTAATGATTGTGGAGGAAGTTTAAAAAGTCATTCAAAAAGAAGAAGAGGCTCAGCGCCTGTGGCTCAAGCAGCTAGGGCTCCAACCACATACACCTGAGCTGGCGGGTTCGAATCCAGCCTAGGCCCGCCAAACAACTGACAGCTCCAACAAAAAATAGCCAGGCGTTGTGTGGCGGGTGCCTGTAGTCCCAGCTACTTGGGAGGCGGAGGCAGGAGAATCGCTGGAGCCCAGGAGTTGAAGATTGCTGTGAGCTATCCAGGATGACAGCTTGAGGTTCTGTCTCAAAAAAGAGAGAGAGAGAAAGAGAGAGAGAGAGGTTCTAGGAGCAGCAGTTAGAGAAAGATGTATATTAGGGGCTCTTTTCCAACTGGAACCACGGAGGGTGTTGAAGAGAAGAAAAAGAAGGTTTCTGCTGTGCCAGAAACCCTTAAGAAAAAGCAAAAGATTTTCGCAGAGCTGAAGATCAAGAGTCTGAGAAAGAAATGTGCCCAAAAGATGCTTCGAAAGGCAAGGAGGAAGCTTTTCTATGAAAAAGCTAAGCAGTATCATAAAGAATACAGGCAGATGTACAGAACTGAGATTCTGATGGCTAGGATGGCAAGAAAAGCTGGCAACTTCTATGTACCTGCAGAGCCCAAATTGGCATTTGTCATCAGGATCAGAGGTATCAAGGGTGCGAGTCCAAAGGTCTGAAAGGTGTTGTAGCTTCTTCGCCTTCTCCAGATCTTCAATGGAACTTTGTTAAGCTCAACAAGGCTTCCATTACCATGCTGAGGACTGTAGAACCGTATATTGCATGGAGGTACCCAAATCTGAAGTCAGTGAATGAGCTAATCTACAAGCATGGTTATAGCAAAATCAATAAGAAACGAATTGCAATGACTGACAACAGTTTGATTGCGCGATCTCCTGGTAAATATGGCATCATCTGCATGGAGGATCTGATTCATGAGATCTATACTGTTGGAAAACGCTTCAAAGAAGCAAATAACTTCTTGTGGCCTTCAGGTTATCATCTCCACGGGGTGGAATGAAGAAAAAAACAACCCACTTTGTAGAAGGTGGAGGGAGATGCTGGTAACAGGGAAGACCAAGTCAATAGGCTTATTAGAACAATGAACTAAGGTATCTGCCCTGACTGTTTTTGTAATCTGGGCAGTTAAAAAAACAGTGACTACTTTCAAATTAAAAAAAAAGATGTACATTAGGGATCAAACTTAAAAAATCTTTTTTTTTTTTTTTTTTAGAGACAGGTCTCACTCTATAGAGTGCCGTAGCGTCATAGCTCACAGCAACCTCCAACTCCTGGGCTTAGGCGATTCTCTTGCCTCAGCCTCCCGAGTAGCTGGGACTACAGGCGCCCTCCACAAGGCCCAACTGTTTTTTTGTTGCAGTTTGGAGGGGCTGGGTTTGAACCCACCACCCTCAGTATATGGTGCCGGCACCCTGCCCACTGAGCCACAGGCACCGTCCTCAAACTTAAAAAATCTTGACTAACAGAGGGTTTTATTTGTTAATTTTTTTAAGTATTTTTTTTAATTTTTAGAAATTAATATGAGGGTACAACGTTTAGGTTACATTGTCCTCACTTCCAGGGCAAAATTCCATTTGTAGAGGAGCCCCTCCCCCACGGGGCGTGTTATACAAGGCAGAGGGTTTTAGACACTTTCCTGTAGTACATAAGAAACTTGCCAGTTTTTAGAAAGGATCTTCCTCTTTGGCCTCCCAAAGTGCTGGGAGGTGTCTTTACAAGTGATTAAGTCTGGGTATACATGAAATACTAATACCTCCAACTCCTGGGCTTAGGCGATTCCCTTGCCTCAGTCTCCCAAGTAGCTGGGACTACAGGTGCAAAAAAGTCAACTACTAAAATGAAATCAAAAGAGTGCAATTAACCACTACTATTTTTAATAACTGGAAAGCTTCTTTTGGTATAAGAAGTAATGAAAATGTTAACATTTATACATCTCCTTGTGGAAAACAGTCTGGATCAGATGGCTGGGGAGGATTCTGGCCATCTAAAGGAACACTGGTAGAAAGGAAGGATTGGATGCTAGAATCAGGAGAATGAGCATAAATAGCCACCATTTAGTAGAGGTCCAGAAAACCTATTTTGTTCTACCTCATTTAGTTTTCAGCTGTACAGCAGCAGGGCAGTAGCCACATTTTATAAATGAAAAACCAAGGCACAACTGGGTGACATTGCCTAATTTACTAAGTGTGAACACAGAAATCCAAACTCAAGTTGTCCTGATTTCAAAGCCCCATACTTTTTGTTTGTTTATTTCACCAAAGCAGGACTTAATAATAATATTAATAAAATTCACTCTGGTCTAAAATATGTAAAGAATGAAGAAGGAAGCAAGAAGTTCAAGATTCTAGAAAAAACTCTAATTGGTATGCTAGTAGAGATGTACTTGCTTACTCTTCTCAAGGTTAGTACTAAACTCACAAACTTTAAACCTGCCTGGCTCAAGCCGCTAAGGCGCCAGCCACATATACATTGGCGGGTTTGAATCCAGTCTGGGCTCACCAAACAACAATGACAGCTGCAACCAAAAAATAGCCAGGCATTGTCACAGGCGCCTATAGTCCCTGCAACTTGGGAAGTGAAGGCAAGAGACTCGCTTGAGCTCTGAAGTTGAAGGTTACTGTGAGCTGTGATGCCACAGCACTCTACCCAGGGGCGACAGTTTGAGGCTCTGTCTCAGAAAAAAAAAAAACAAAACCTGCTGAACAAGGAGACGGACATTACATTTTCCTGTTTCCAATGGTCTCTTCCACCAGATGAACTAATGAGGAACATAGTTAAAAAGGAGTTATTACTCATCAACTTTTCTCACCATATGTTATTTCCCTTCACTTTCATGTGTAAAGAAAACATGTAATGTCTACTCTATGGAATAAATATGTTTTCCGTGATGTTCATTTTATCTATAATTTCTGAAAAGCTTCAATCTAAATGGATATATACACAGTTATTTTATGTGTATGTTCCTTAGAAAAATACCACCAAGTCAGGAAAGTCTTAAAATAGGAGGTTTTCAGTTTCTCTTCCTATTCTGAGGCCACTTTCGGCATCCTTTTGTGAAAACACAGTGACTCATCACAGTGGTCACCCAGGCATTCTGCTGGGGTATATTTACAATTCTAGTAACCATCACGCAAAGGAATACTCCCAGACAAAGCCATCTCCCGATGAATAAGCAACTAATAATGCTTCCTTATTCATAGAGAAGCTAAGCCTCCTTCTAGCCTATCCTAAAAGGCACAGCCATGGAATTAAGATGTATTTCAAACTCTTACGTGTCCTGAATGCACCTGGGTCACAGGTAAAGGCAATACCAGTTTTTATCCTGTCTCTGCTGTAGCTAGAGCAGGTCTTACAAAATTCAACCTCTAGCCCTTTGTGAATGTGACAAAATGTCAAACGTTTGTGCATGAACAAGAAAAATGAGGAAACTCATATATACAAAAATATTATCAGCTGCCCTTTCAGAAGAATTAGAAGGCTTAATCTTTTATTGTGAGAGTGTGTCCTTAAAATTTGCTGTTAAAATGGCATTCCAGATATGTATTGGGGTGATTTTGGGGGGTTTGGTTTTGTTTTATAGTGGGGGTAGTGGAAAGAGATTTCCTGATTTCTCATATCCCAAATCTGGGACTTGTGGTTTACTTCATTTTTTTAGACTGGCTAGGAAATGTTGTTGTCTGAAATCCTTTCTGCAGTAAAAATCTTTGCCATTTTATAATGGCATCGTCGGGAAGAAAGACTTCACCGGGCTGTGTGATAACTTGCTAAACTATTCCAAACTTCCCCTTGCTCCCTCTTCCGTTAATACCACCCACCAGATGGATTTTCCTTACTGCCCAGATTTAGAACAACCACATGTATTTTCTATGATGCACGTATTTGTGCTTTCCCCTGGCACTTTGCTTCCCCACCCCAGTTTTCTCGAACAGCCGCCAACAGGATTGTGATCACTTTCTTACACAAATCTTCCCTTATCACTTCCCTTTACTGGTTCCTCATTTTCTTTGGGATGCTACTTGTCCTCTGTAATATGTTCTCAAATTATCTGGCCTGGAGCCTGCCTCGAGACAGTCTCACCTGTTTTTCTCCCCTGGGGCTAACATGGACTATTTCAGTTCCAACAACATCGCACATTCTTTCCTGTCTAATTGCCTTAACATACAGCCCATTCCTTTCCCAACAGCTCTGCCCTTCGGACATCTACTTCACTTTCAATTTTCAATTTAGAAGTACTTCCTCCTAACTCGTTCCATGTCAACCCTCTCCTTCCTCCCTCCCAAAGTTGGGTTTCTCTCCCTTTTCTTCCATTTCGCCAGCAATATCTTAAAACTTCTAATCATTTATGCAATGCCCCATGTTCTCCACCAGTTTTATACTCTAGGCTGTAAGCTCTGGGAGCCCAACGACTGTCTCTTTTGTGTTCTGTATGTAAGCAACATGTAATATGATGTCTGCCTGACTTAAAAAGTGGGACTTAAGGGCGGCATCTGTGGCTCAGTAGGTAGGGCACCGGCCCCATATACTGAGGGTGGCAGGTTCAAACCTAGCCCCGGCCAAACTGCAACAACAAAAAAAATGTCCAGGGCTCAGCATCTGTGACTCAAGCAGCTAAGGCACCAGCCACGTATACCTGAGCTGGCGGGTTCGATCCAGCCCGGGTCCTCCAAACAACAATGTCGGCTGCAACCAAAAAATGGCCGGGCATTGTGGCGGGCGCCTGTGGTCCCAGCTACTTGGGAGGCGGAGGCAGGAGAATCACCTAAAGCCCAGGAGTTGGAGGTTGCTGTGAGCTGTGATGCCATAGCACTCTTTGGAGAGTGATAAAGTGAGACTCTGTTGCTACAAAACAAACTAATAAATAAACAGATAAAAAGAAATTGGGATTCAGTAAACATTCTGAAATGAATGCGTCCCCTTCACTTAGCCTTCTAAGTCCTTTTCTCTCAAAATTCTTGCTGTTAGACTCAACAACTCATCTTCATTAATTCAAAAGGCAATGTGATGAATTGATAACACAATTTTCAAGGTATCATTGCTCCATGTTTAGGGTGTGATAATAATTTGTTTTCCTCTACTGCTTTTTTATGTTACCAAGTCATGCTTCCCAATTCTGGTTAAGCATGACGCTTCAATCCTGGGTTATAATTAACATAAACAGGGGTGCTCATTCTCAAATTGAGGTTTAGAATGAGCTTTTCAGACTCTGCACCATATCTAAACTAGAACATGGAAGACAGAAGTGTTTCTAATCTGTTAGGGAAGGGGGTCTCACAGTGAAATAATTGAAATTAGGGTAGAATAGACGAAGAATTTTGTCAAATGACTGTTGTAGAGAAAAGCACCATCGACAACTAATTGGCCCATTCTAAGCAATTAAAAAAAAAAATGAAGTGGTTATGTTGAGCAATGCTTACTGAAGCCAAGAAGCAAAATCACAAACATTTCCAGGCCCTGCAAACCAAAAAATGCACTTTGTATGTACAAATTCTGGGAAAAAGTTTCTAATTTTATACTTGTTTTTATACATATTTGTACATCCAGATAATGATCACTTTCAGGGCCATGATTTTGAAATAAAAAGAGGGAAGGACAGGGTGAGAGAAAAGAAGGAAATGGTTCCCATTCACAATTTTACAAACTTAAAGAGGACAATGACCCTTGAGATTACCCAACAAAACTCTTACCAGCTTCCTGGGAAAGCGAGAAACTGAGATGTGGATCGTGCACTGATGTGTGTTCACCATTCCATGATGTAAGCTGACGTTAGACTATCTAAAAATTGTTACGCATTAATGTTAAACTGCCAAATTAGCTGCCATCCCAAATTCCCTAAAGCTGTTCAGATCTATGGGCTTCTAATCCTGAAGTTAGGTTTGAGTGCATTCACTGCTTGTTATCTCCCATCCAACGAGACTGTAAGTTCTGTCATTTTATCCTACTCATTGCCTCTCACATCGTTCTTATTTCCCCTTCTACTTCTAGGGCCTGATTCCTTTTTTTTTTTTTTCTTTTTTTCGAGACAGAGCCTCAGGCAGTTGCCCTGGGTTGAGTGCTGTGGCATCACAGCTCACAGCAACCTCAAACTCCTGGGCTTAAGGAGGATTCTCTTGCCTCTGCCTCCCAGGTAGCTGGGACTATAGGATCCTGCCACAACACCCAGCTATTTTTTGTTGTTGTAGTTGTCATTGTTGTTTGGCAGGCCCGGCCTGGGTTGAAACCCACCAGCTCTGGTGTACATGGCTGGCGCCTTAGCCACTTGAGCTACAGGAGCCCTAGGGCCTAATTCTTGATAAATCTACCACTAGAGAACTGGTATATACTCCTTACTGGTCTCTCTAGTTCAACCTGTAGAGAGTAGCCAGAGTAATGAGAATAATTCCCTCAAGGATTCTTTTTATCATAACATACTATGTGTATACTATCCCTCAAAAGTTTAAATGATTCTTCATGGCCTAAAAAGTCAAAAAGATGTCATAGCAATTAGAAACTTCTCTCCAGAAGGAAATTTTCCTTTCTGCAACACCTCTGTGGGCCCAACGCCATCCACACTGTGAACTAGGCACACTGGACAGACTGTGTGGGTCGTGGACAAGCCCAGCACTGCTTCCCAGTCCTGCCCACCTGCTAGGTGTGTGACCTTGCTGCCACTCTTTGTAGATTCTAAGCTGTAGTTATTTTTATTCATCTCTACACGGTAGGTGGTTTCACTTTATACCAAATTGACTTGCTGTGAGAATAAAAAGACATAATAATGTAAGCAAATCACCTGGTGATTAGTGTGTATTAGACATAATTGTACATTTTAACTACCATGATTTTATATACAGGATGGCCACTAGACATAATTGGTGTGTATTAGACATAATTGTACGTTTTAACGACCATGATTTTATATACAAGGTGGCCATGAAGTTCACGTGCAATTGAAAACAGTGTACAATCTAAAATTACATGTGACCTTCATGGCCATCCCGTATTTAACATGCCCGATTCACAAAAGATTTGAGTAAGCCTTCATCTACTTCTCTTTCATTCAGTAAGATGTAGTCCCTCACCCTGAAAAACCCCACATGGTAGCAACATATGAAAACACAGAGATGAGTGTCTGTGCTCGGTGGGAACAGTAATGCACCGTGGATTAGGGGGTTACTGAGTAGGGGCTTCTAAGCTGCCAAGACTGAGGAGTTGGGTCATAGACACTTGATCACAATCACCAGGCAAAAATGAGTAAGAGCTTTGAAGGCAAAGAGTGGAATAGCTCGCTGTAACAATGATTATTATTATTACAAAGACCTATGCCAGAAAACTCTGCCTCGGTTCCAGGCTAACGTCGGTTCCCTTCCTTACAGACAGCTACGTGCTACATTCCAGCCTTGCCCCATGTGACTGAATCTCCACCACTCTGCCCACATCCTGGCCGCGGGCCCACTCATTGCTGCGCTGCTTCTCTGCTTCTGTGCACCTCGGAGCTGCGGTTGAATTTTCAGCAGTGCCTCCTCAGAGGCTCCTTACCCATCTTACACCCTCAGGCGCTTGTGTCCTGCCTAGTCCTTCTTGACCACACTTGCCTCCCAGGGTTTGGAATTTGGTCTGTCTCCTGGGAATGGCTCCATGACCACGATCTTCCCAGCCACACACCCCTGGGCATATGACTCCAGATCTTACTTGAAATGTCACCTCTTCAAAGAACTCTTCTCTTCCTCTCTCCCTTCCCCACCCAAAGATTTAAAAGAACAATTTAGTCTGTCTCTCTTCCATACTAGTCACTTTTCTTCATTGCGATTATCATCTGGTAATTTTCTCATGTTATTTCTTTGTTTTTGCTTTGGTACCCACTATAGAAAGATAGATTACAAGGCTGTTAAACCATGAAAGTTGAAAAAGCACATAATAGGTTATAAATCTGGTTGTACTAGGGTGGCAAGTTCCATACACGTTGAGACCTCATCTATTTTGTTCCCTGTGATATCTACAGACCCGCAGTGCCTAGAATATCTCTTGGAACATAATAGATGATTAATAAACATTACATTAATGGATGAAGGAAGGAAGGACTATCTTTACTCTGCCACCTGATTCCAAACCATAAATCTCTGCTCTCCAGATCCTTGGAATCACTAGATTCTTGTTTTCATTAGACTCTTAGTTTTAATATTAGATGCACAGAAGCCTGTAATTGAAGGTTATCACCTTCCCCACATTTTAGTAATCAGGAATTTGACACCCTTGCTTTAGGTTGCAACTTGTAATTGTCACCCTTTAAGCAAACTCACTTACATTTGTCCATGTGCATTAACATGGGTCATTGCCTATGTAGACTTAGCTACGTAGGATAGGATGAGGATTTATTTCCATCATTACCTTAAGGTTCTAATGAAAAACTCCACTACCCTCAAAGTCTTCTCCAATCACCCACAAACAAGAGTTACTTGTCATCATGTTCTTCATCCAATTATTTCAGCTGTACCAAATCGCAATTTTGACAGTGATGATTTTAATTTTTTTTACATAGCCGAACACATCTGTCTATTTTCCCTGGGCATACTGCAAGTGTTCTAGAGATTATCATTTGTTTATTTTTATCATTATATTTATTCCGCCTTAGAGTTTTGAGATTTTTCCTTGGTAGACAAAAAAGTAAAGACTTTCAAATAAAATCATATCCCAAGTATTAATGACATTATACAATTTTGCTTCATGTTTTGACTGTCCAGAGTGGCTAAATAATGCCAAATCTGAAATCTCTTCAGCTTGTCTCCTTGGAAATGTTTAATGTATTACGGCAACTTCTCTCCTCACTGAGTGAGCTCCGAGGGGGCAGAAACTGCATTTCATTTGTTTTCAAATCCCTAATCGCGCCTTTCTCCTCGTATTGCACGGGTTTAAGAAAACTCTATCCAAGATCTAAATAAACCAAGCTGTCATGGAGCACAGTCCAGACCTCTCACTACACCAGCAGCTCAGAAAGTGATGCTTGAAGGGCTGATTCTAACTGCATTGGCATCCACGGAGTTGTCATAGGTACGTGCACCTGTTCAATGGATTAGGTGCAGACAAATTTGCTTGTAGTCCTTGTGCTTCAGTATTAAAAAGTACAAGGTACAGCACGCTTCTTAACTTCTTTGCTCTCATACTTACAGAATGCCCATTCTTTCCTCTACGGGAAGAAAATTTGATTTATAATTTGTGATGTGCTATTGCTTTTTTTTTTTTTTTGAGACAGAGCCTCACGCTGTCACCCTGGATAGAGTGCCATGGCATTACAGCTCACAGCAACCTCCAATTCCTGAGCTCAAGTGAGTCTCCTGCCTCTGCCTCCCAAATAGCTGGGACTACCGGCACCGACCACAACACCCAGCCATTTTTTGGTTGCAGCCGTCATTGTTGTTTGGCGGGCCTGGGCTGGATTCGAACCCGTCAGCTCAGGTGTACGTGGCTGGTGCCTTAGCCCACTGAGCCTCAGGTGCCGAGCCCAGGGCAAAGATTTTCAATTGGTGTTTGTTGCTATATCCTTGGTGCTTGTATTTGACACGCTTCACACAAATAATTGTTTTGTTTGTTTTTGTAGAGACAGAGTCTCACTTTATCACCCTCGGTGGAGTGCCGTGGCGTCACACAGCTCATAGCAACCTCCAACTCCTGGGCTTAGGCGAGTCTCTTGCCTCAACCTCCTGAGTAGCTGGGACTACAGGCGCCCGCCACAACACCGGGCTATTTTTCTGTTTTTGCAGTTCAGCCGAGGTCAGGTTTGAACCCGCCACCTTCGGTATATGGGGGCTGGCGCCCTACTCGCTGAGCCACAGGCACTGCCCACAAATAATTGTTTATTGAAAGAATAAACAAATTGTTTTCTTTTTGCAAAGTAAATAGTATTAAATTGTCTGGTGGTTCTTTATATATCCAGCCTCACACTGGTGATATACAACTTGATGGCTCTTACAAATAATTCTGCGATGACCAAATTTATCATTTGTGTGTTTCTACAGAATATATTTCTCTTGTATATAGGCAAACTGTTTCTCATAATTTATACTATGTTTCAATCTGAGCAAACTCTAATTGTAATGACTTTGCAGATTATCAAATAAATACTAAATTTTCTTACTGATTATGTGCATGCTCACTTACCTGTGTGCACTTGTATCTAGTTATATACACATGTAATACATAAGTTAATTAGTTTGAACTAGCCATTCTACGATATATACATATTCCAAAATAACATTTTGTATATGATAAAAATCTTATCAATAAAATACTACATACGAATATATATATACAAACATGGGATGATTTCCGTTAGTTCATTTAGGAAATTGGTGACCACTTATTATATGGCAGATACTGGGCTAGGCATTGGAGAAAAATAATTAACAACACCAATCTGAAAACACCAAAAACACCAAAGCTGAAAAGAGTTATTCCTGCCTGAAAAGATTTCACACCTAGAGACAGCAGAGTACAATATTTGCTTATTTCAATGTTTTAAGTAGGAATTACATCAACAAAAGGTATCATTACATTAATCAGTATATACTTACCTGTGCAGATTTAGCAGTTGTTTTAGAAGTCCTTAGAGTTTTCTTATTATACGCTTTGCCATTCATTTTGATTTTAGAAATAGCAGGTCCTCCACTTTTTGCTTTAGAGTCTCGAGTAATTATTGTTAGTTCAGGAAAACTTTCCAATGCATTCTTTAAAATAATGAAGCAAGATCATTGATACCAGAAGAAAACTAACCTAAACTACTGCCAGTTATTCAAAATTTAGAAACACACACATATCTACATACACCCAGAGTGTGTGTTTAATAAGGGGATGTGGTAAATATATATATACACATATGCATGGACATACACACGTGGAGGGAGTTAATCATGGTCACAAATTCTTTGTATTTCTTCGTATTGAATGTGGAATCTATCTCCCCATTCCTTGAATCTGAGCCAATCTTATGACCTGCCTATTTACACAATAGCACTCCACTCTATGGGGACCCTAAACAAGGCAGACAGCTTTTTTTTTTTTTTGCACTTTTTAACTGCGCCTGGGTTTGAACCCTCCACCTCCAGCTTATGGGGCTGGTGTCCTACTCCTTTGAACCACAGGTGCTGCCCCAGAGAGCTCTTTCTAGTAATGACTCTCTGGCTTTAAGGCACAAGTTTCATCAAAGCTCAATCACTCAGACCACTGCTTATCCCTTGCAATGTGGTTGGCTGAGCCCAGCTACAAAGTCATTTGATCCTGGATAAAGATGAAGACAGAGAACCAGAGGCGCTGTAATGCTTCTCTCCTACAACACCTCTCTTGCTCCTTTTGCCTGTGGAAGTAGTTGCGAGATAAAGTCTGAAAACAGCTTGTACAGTTCTCACAACACAATGACGTAGTAATCAGCATTGACAATATAGTTACTGTGGCCGTGTGGTAAAAACAATTCCACTCCACTCTTTTCTTTTTTTGAGACAGGGTCTTGCTCTGTCACCTGAGCTACAACGTGCAATCTGAAGCTCTTGGGCCCTAACAATCCTTCTGCCTCAGCCTCCTGAGTAGTTGGGACTACAGGTGCGTGCATGTCACATGCCTGACAAATTTTTCTGTACCATTATATTCTTTAAAAGCCATTGGCATACTTGTGCACTTCCTAACATGAAAAGTTATAAACAATAACTTAATGACATGAACAGCTAAATTTAGTTTGGCTGTAGTTTTATAAAATGTAATTCAGCTACTAGCATCATTTCTTATTTTGACACCAGAACAATTGAAGTGGTCCCATATTTATGATTCAGAATGCAGTAAGCATTTAATAAGATCAATTTTTTTTTTTCTTTTGAGACAGAGCTTCAAGCTATCACCCCGGGGAGAGTGCTGTGACATCACAGCTCACAGCAACCCCCAACTCCTGGGCTCAATGGGTTCAAGTGATTCTCCTGCTTCCACCTCCCAAGTAGCTGGGACTACAGGCGCCTGCCACCACACCCAGCTATTTTTTGGTTGCAGCTGACATTGTTTGGCAGGTCCAGGCTGGATTTGAACCTACCAGCTAAAGTTTATGTGGCTGGCGCCTTAGCCGCTTGAGCCACAGGCACAGAGCCAAGATCAACTATTTTATGTGTAAATGTTTACAATCTTTAATGTCACTTTCTTAAACTCTTACACTGTTCCCAAACACCTGAATTGTGACCCTGAAAATGATACATTATTTAAAAAATAGCCTAACTTCTTAGTCTAAGTATACAGGGAACTAAACTGCATTTGACTGAAATAGTAAAATGTTTGCTATTTCTGGGGTGGCGCCTGTGGCTCATCAAGTAGGGCGCCGGCTCCATATACCAAAGGTGGCATGTTCAAACCCGGCCTTGGCTGAACTGTAAAACAAAAATAGCTGGGCATTGTGGCAGGCGCCTGTAGTCCCAGGTACTTGGGAGGCTGAGACAAGAGAATCGCCTAAGCCCAGGAGTTGGAGGTTGCTGTGACCTGTGTGACACCATCGTACTCTACCAAGGGCGATAAAGTGAGACTTTGTCTCTATAACAACAACAACAAAAACTGGCTCGGTGCCTGTGGCTCAGGAGCCAGCCATGTACACCTGAGCTGGTGGGTTTGAATCCAGCTCAGGCCCGCCAAACAACGACGGCTGCAACCAAAAATGGCCGGGCGTTGTGGTGAGCACCTGTAATCCCAGCTACTTGGGAGGCAGAGGCAAGAGACTCGCCTGAGCCCAAGAATTGGAGGTTGCTGTGAGCTGTGATGCCACAGCACTCTATCCAGGGTGACAGCGCTATTTCCTACCACGGTGAGATATCAATTTCTAGCTTCATTACAAGTTCAGACTATTTGTGCTTTTCACATGCCTAGTCTGTAAAAAAGTTAAGATCCAGAGTTACTATTTATAATAATTGAATTTAAAGACTAAAAATGGACTCTGACTTTGGAAACAATAAATACCTTACAAAAAAGAGAGAAAACTTAAATCTTTCCAATGAGTACAAGATGCCTAAGATGATGTCAAGTATATGGATTTCAGAGGAAGACAGAGCATCATTAACTTCAAAAAACTTCAGGATTTACTCCTAAAATTACCAAGATCATCCTGGGAAATCATGTTAATTATTTCTAATAAAGAGAAAATCTTTCAAAAATCTATTTATGATACTTTTTACTTGAAGTTATTCTAACATTTAATACTATATAAATTAAGCTCAGCGCCTGTGGCTCTCAATGGGCTAAGGTGCCAACCACATACACCTGAGCTGGCGGGTTCGAATCCAGCCTGGGCCTGCCAAACAACAATGATGGCTTCAACCAAAAAATGGCTCGGCGCTGTGGCGGGCGCCTGTAGTCCCAGCTACTTGGGAGGCGGAGGCAAGAGACTTTCTTTAGCCCAGGAGTTGGAGGTTACTGTGCGCTGTGATGCCATGTCACTCTATCCAGGGTGACAGCTTGAGGCTCTGTCTCAAAAAAAAAAATACTATATAAATTGGCCTTGAAAGGCAAATTGCTTTATATGAAATTTATCAGAATGTCTTTACAAAATTAGATCTTATTTCCTATGAGAATAATTACATGAAAATTAATTTTTCGGTTGTTCATCATAAACTATTGCAAAAGCTTTAAATATTCAATGAGTTTATTAAATTCCAAATAGCGAGTTTATTTTAATTAGAGAACTAGTTTGACATTATTATTCTTTTCTTTTTCTTTTTGAGACACAGTCTCACTCTATTGCTGTAGGCTAGAGTACAGCCTACCTTACAGTAACCTCAAACTCTTGGGCACAACCAATCCCCTTGCCTCAGTCTCCTGAGAAGCTGGGACTACAGGTGATACCACAATCCCTGGCTAATTTTTCTACTTTAAGTAGAGATAGTTTTTGCTCTTGCTCAGGCAATCCACTTCCCTGGGCCTCCCAGAGTGCTAGGATTACAGATGTGAGCCACCGTGTCCAACTGCTTTAGTCAATCTTTAGAAAACACTTACCTAAGAACTTCTCCTTGTCTCCAGAAAAGATGATTATTTCCCAAAAGAGTATCTCTTTTTGGGGGTGGGGGTGGGGGAAGAGAGTCTCACTTTGTCGCCCTCAGTAGAGTGCTGTAACATCACAGCTTACAGCAACCTCTACCTCTTGGTCTAAAGTGATTCTCTTGCTTCAGCCTCCCGAGTAGCTGGGACTACAGGTGCCTGCCACAACGTCTGGCTATTTTTTTGTTGCAGTTTGGCAGAGGCAGCGTTTGAACCTGCCACCCTCAGTATATAGGGTGGGCGCCCTACTCACTGAGCCACAGGTGCCACCCAACAGAGTATTTCATTTGAAGACTGCAATAGGTAAAAAATACTGGACGAGAATTCAGAGACTCAAATTCTTAGTCCTGGACTTCTAATCCTAAACTGTTTTTTCCTTCAAGTGCAGGGAAGAATACATGACTAGTACAGTTTAGCATCATTTAACTTTCCCTCAACATCAGAGCCTCAATTTTCACCTATTTTATTTTTTTGAGATAGAGCCTCAAGCTGTCGCCCTGGGTAGAGTGCCATGGCATCACAGCTCACAGCAACCTCCAATTCCTGGGCTCAAGCGAGTCTCTTGCCTCCGCCTCCCAAGTAGCTGGGACTACAGGCG
>CAUYON010080733.1:0-10262 GCA_963573935.1 Arctocebus calabarensis | reverse complement strand
TCAAGCTATCACCCTGGGTAGAGTGTCGTGGCATTACAGCTCACAGCAACCTCCAATTCCTGGGCTCAAGCGAGTCTCCTGCCTCTGCCTCCCAAGTAGCTGGGACTACAAGTGCCCACCACAACACCCGGCTATTTTTGTTTGTTTTGCAGCCGTCATTGTTGTTTGGCAGGCTGAGGCTGGATTCGAACCCGCCAGCTCAGGTTTACATGGCTGGCGCCTTAGCCCGCTGAGCCACAGGCGCCGAGCCCATAGTACATTTTCTATAAGAATATCTCATAGCTGGTGTGACCCAGTACTTCTTTCATTAAATTAGGAGTCACAGAATGCCCTGTTGTTTCTGTTTTAGTGAGACATTCCTTGTACAATTTTCCATCAGCATCACAGCTAGCAGTTTTAAAAGATGGCCATCAATGAGCATTGCCTAGATTTGTTAGTACTTCAGGGTGGGCAAAATGGTGATTTAAAAAGTTCATCCACTTCTGAATTTATTAGCTAAAATCCTTCTATAAGGAACATTTGTATATCACTTATTTGGTTATTCTGAAAAACAGTCTGTGCAGGAATTGCAGAGAAATACTTGCCTTTTACCAATTCTCAAAATAATGAGCTGGTGTTAATAGCTGTCAAAGGTGACCATGAGATGGGGGTCAGTATCTAGGACCTTATCTTACTAAAAGCCACCAAGTTAGCCTTCCAGTTTCATGGATGTTAGCAGAAGGCATGCAACTCCTAGGTCAGAGACAAAGGAGTTCATTACAGCACAGCTAACAGCAGAAGCCTCCTGTTTATGTCCATTCCCTGTGCCCCAGGACCCACAGAGAAACACAGCCTGGCCCAGGTAGATGCTGTGCCTGTAGAAGGGCTGCAAAGCAGCTGAGAAACACCAAGCTTGGAGAGGGAGAGATGCACCTTTGTCCTGCAGGGAGACATTACTCATGCCTGGAGGTTGCTCTGTACAAACACGACCCTAAAGGATGGCCTGGCATTCTTTGCATACTCAACATGCATGCAGGGATGCTCAGGGCACATGGCTTAAGCCTAACAATGTTTGAGGTTTTTGTTTTATTATCTGCCAACTAAATTTTAAAAAATATATTTGATGAATTGCTTTCCATTGTAGTCATTCTTCTTTTTTTTTTTTTATTTGCAGTTTTTAGGCAGAGGCTGGCTTTGAACCCACCACCTTCAGCATATGGGGCCAGCACCCTACCCCTTTGAGCCACAGGCACCTCCCTCATTATTCTTTTTGATGCTCAAATTGTCCCATCTTTGCCCAGTAAGACCCACTTGGACTTGGCTCCTGTGATCTTTTGGCACGATCCTAGTAACCTGGGGTAATGTCCTTGCTTTCTAGTTTTGACAAGGTGCTATAAACTCACCTTGTATATTCCTTCTTCAGACTTTCAGATATTTCTCCAAGGAGTCCTTCATTAGGAGATTGTATTTAAAGACCACATGCCATGTGTTAGCAGTGCTTGTTGCTAATGGGTTGGTCATTGATTCCAAGTCTTTTCAGAGGACAGAGTGAGGAAATCAGTATTTGTTTTGAAATATCAAAATATATTATGAGGCTGGGCACTGTGGCTCACACCTGTTATCCTACCACTTTGGGAGGCTGAGGCAGGAAGATGCTTGGGACAATGAATTCAAAATCATACTGGGCAACATAATGAGACTCCATCTCTACATTAAAAAAAATTAGCCAGGCAGGGTGATATATCCTTGTAGTCCCAGCTGAGGCAGAAAGATCACTTGAGGCTAGGATTTCAAGACTGCGGTGAGCTATGATCATGCCACTGTACTCTAGCCTGGGTACCAAAGTAAGACTTGTTCCTATGATTAAAAAAACTCATAAATAAATATAAAAATATATCACATATAAGTCAACATTAATATTTCAAGCTGAAACTTCAGGTTAACTTTTTAAAATTTTATACTTGAATCTCTTCTCATGCTGAAATTTTGATTTTCCCTTCACAAACACAATTATTTGTTTTATCCTAATATATAATAGTTTCTAAAATATTACTAATCTTAGTACCACAATATGATACAGTAATCAATTTAAGATTGCAGTTTATTTAGTATATGTCTCATGAGCAAAATTCAGTCCAATGATCATATTTTTAAAACACTTTAATAATTCTCTGTATGGCTAAGACCCTAACTTGCTATCCAGTTAGGTTTATTTGTTTTGTTTTGTATTCAATTTCTAGAGGTGTTTTCTTTGAATTAATTTTGGTTAATTGCCCTGTAAACATTTATATGATTCCAAATCGAAAGCCATGAACTAAGGTACATTCAGAGAAATTCAGCTCCCATTCTCTTCTCCTAATTCTTTTACATTCCCTTCCTATATAGGAAACCATTTTCATTATATTTCAATTGTTGTTACTATCTTTTTAAAATATAGGCAAATGTGAATATTTACATTCCCCCAGCCCTTCCATAAAAGGTAGCATATTATACACATGATTCTATACCTTCCTTATTTCACTTAATAATATGTGTTCTTCAAATTATACCAAAAGTGTATGCAGAGATCCTCCTTACCCCTTTTAGAGGTAGGGAGAGCTCCACAGAGTGAACATGAAGTATGACCATAGTCTGAGCCAAGCTTCTAAGGCTCAAATGTGTATTTCCATCCCCTCATAAACACTGCTTGCTTCAGCGAATAGCCTTATGGTATGCCACTTTGTGTTATTTGCCAGTGTATCTTTGCAATAGATTCTTAGAAGTAGGGATTGGGCTCATTGCCCGTAGCTCAGGTTAGAGGGCTGGCCACATGCACGAGAGCTGGTGGGTTTGAACCCAGCCTGGGCCTGCTAAACAACAGTGACAACTGCAACAAAAAAAATAGCTGGGCATTGTGCTGGGCACCTGTAGTCCCAGCTACTTGGGAGGCTGAGGCAAGAGAATCCACTTAAGCCCAACAGTTGGAGGTTGCTGTGAGCTGTGACGCCACGGCACTCTACCAAGGGTGACATAGTGAGACACTGTCTTAAAACAAACAAACAAACAAAAACAAGTAGGAATTTCCTGGTCAAGGGGTAAATGCTTAGGTATTTGGTCCCAATACCTTAGGATTTAGGTATTACCAAATTCACCTCTATGGAGTTTGTATTATTTTGTACTCTCATCACTGGATATACTTTAAAGAGTGATGTGATGATTTCATTTACTATTTACAATATATCAGAAATTACAATTTGAAGCAACTTAGACTTATGATAAGGTAGTATAGCATTTAATTTTGAGAGAGTACAAAATTTTAAAAACAATTTTAGGGGGTTTGGCATGGTGGCTTATACCTAATCCTAGGACTCTGGGAAGCTGAGGCAGGAGGATTGCTTGAGGTCAGGAGTTCAAGACTAGCCTGAACAAAAGTAAGACCCCATCTCCACAAAAAATAGAAAAAATTTAGCCAGGTGAGGTGGCATGTGCCTGTAGTCCCAGCTACCCCTGAGGCTGAGGCAGGAGGATCTTTTAGGCCCGGGAGTTGGAGACTTCAATGAGCTATGATGCCGTGAAACACCAAACTGGGTAACAGTGAAACTGTCTCAAAAAACCCAGCCAACAGCCAACCAAACAAAAAAATCCATTTAGAGTTTGTCAATCAGACATTTTTAAAGACAAGTGGTATAAGAGAATGTAGAATGATTAGAATGATTATTTGGTTTATATTTGCACTAATCCTGGGTGAAGGGTGAAGTTTTGATGTTGGGTATATCCATGTTGCCATTCCTGCCACTCACTTGTTGGCTGAGTGACCTTAGACAAGTCACTTAACCTCTCCGGGACTTACGGGGAAAGCATTTGTGCAAATAGTAAGATGAAATAATGCATGAAAAGTCCTTGGCACGGAGTCTGGGCTGAGTGATTGGGGGTAGGTTGGGTAACTTGTCCTAGTTTGCCCTGAACTTTTCTGGTTTTAGCTCTGAAAGTCACACATTCTGGGAACCTCCTCAGTCCTGGTTAAACTGAGATAACAGGGAGACAGGCATGGATCAAGGGTCCCCTGACTCCCCTGCCAGAAGCTGGAGACAGCTCTCAAAAGGTCACATGGCAGAACAAAGTAAGCACAGCTGCTGTCACAGAAGGGATCAGAAATGTCTTGACATTAAAATGGGACCCTCTTCTTGAAAGAAGAAAACCAAGGTACCTTGTTCCCTTTTCTCCATCTGTGGCTGGGAACTGGTTTTGACTGGGCCTTTGGCCTTTTGCTATAAGCTGTAAGCCCTTCCCGTTCCCTGATTGGTTCAGGTTAATATTTTATTGACAGCAACAGTGAGGTATATAGTTAGCCTATTAGCTATTCCAAAATACAGAGTTTAACGTAATAAAAAGCAATCCTCTGAAACCGTATTTAATCTCCCTGTTCACTGGGGTTAGTCGCCGTTTAATATTGATTGAGTGAGTGAGAACACTGGTATCTGGCAGCCTGAGCTTCAGGACTCACGATAGGTGTTTTCATGCCAGAGTTGTGTTACTGATTCGCTCAGTTCCAATTCTTTCGACATTTTCTATGATAAAAAAATGTCCTTGGCATCCCATGATGCCAAGAAGTCGGCCACTCGGCCAGAAAGTCGGGGATTGTGTGGGCTGCACCAACACCCTCTCCAGCACTCGAGGGCCGCTGAGCTCCAGGGCGCCTCCTCTGCCTTTGCTCTCCGGTCCCTGCGGAAGCCACGGAGCAGCCTTAGGCCTGGCTCTTCAGCTCCCGGAGGTTTTAGCCCAACAGATTTACAACTTGAGTCATACATCCCAAATCCCATTAATTGCTTCTGAAATTATAACTTTGTGTTCAGAATAGCTTAACAATCCTTCAAAGCCTGGGATTCCTCTCCCTTGAAGGACACTTGGTCAATGCGCGCCCCCTTCCCCCCCCCACACAGTTTCAAGTGCAGTGGGTTCTGTCATCCCTGTGGGAGATGTGTGACCACTTGTGGTGGCCTGGCACCTCCTGACACCTAACAGCACCCAATTCCCTCTAGTGAATGAAGCCTCCCTGCTGTGGGCCTCACTGGGAAGCATGAGCCCAGGCTGGACAGGATGTCACTCCCAGCTGGGCCCTTCCTGTTGTCACTGTGATCCAGCCCAGGAGGGCCCTATTGAGCTCTAGTCAATGGGACTTCCTCTCATGGGACCATGATGCCCAGACGTGCTGCAGCTCCCAGAGCAGCTGGGACACCACCTGGCTCTGCAGGCCATGACATATGCCTGCCAGCCCCCTCTCTGTGCATGTCACTGGAGCCAGTGTCTGTCACAAGGAAGGCCTGTGGGCTGCCGCACTTGGAGACTTGCTTGGGAAACAGTCTGGTTTTCAGAACTCGGAAATTGGAATTAAAACCCCACAGTTATTGAAAATTAATTACTCATTTTGATTGAGTAAAAATAAACCCACTATAAAATTCTAAATGTATGTAATAAAGCACAGTAAAATCCAATCTTTGCCCATTTGCATGTCCCACACCATGGCTTGTGGCTTTTTTCCTTCCGAGGCTACCACACACATACATTGTTAAGGTGTTTGGCGTCACACCCGGCTCCAGGCTGCTGTACACCCCCCTCACGCTGCTTTCCCCACTAGCAACGTGTCTGGGGGGAGGAAGTAGTTGAATGGTTTTGTTGGAAGGCACGAGGACCCACTTGCAGGGACTGTTTCAAGGTGGGAGGTGGTTCCGGGGAGGGCAGAATGGGTGGACAGCCTGTGAGTCTTCTAGCCCCACTGCCTGTGATGTGTTGGGAGAAGCAGTTGCAAAGAGTTGAGAGAGGCCACACAACCATCTCCCGAGTGCATCTCTGTGTGTGTGTGTGTGTGGTGCTCACACCCACTGTCCTGTGCTGAGCGTGACAGGTTGGGAAAATCCAGCCTCAGTTACCAGCAGGCCTGGCACATAGCAGGTGTCCAGAAGTCTCTTCCAGCCCTCAACCACAGCATGAATCCTACCCTCCAGCCAATCCAGGCGACTGTTTTCCAGCTTCCCCGCCTTGGTCAAGAAATGATTTTGTTTTTTCTTGCTGTCTTTTGTTTCTTCTCCCTGGAAAACCCTCCCAAGCCCACTGTGGCTTTTGATTTTGTGAGCACGGTTCCCAGCCCCTCTTTTCTCAGATGCTTTCCCTGACCAGCCAGACCCCAGTCAAAGGCTGCTGGAGACAGTCTTTCACGTCCCGCAGGACTGCCCTGAACCCTGCCACTCGCACGCAGCAGGCCCCGTCTGCTGTGAGCCCAGCCCTCCCATCGACACAGCCGCATGACTGTCATGTGGAAAGCAGTGCTTTTCCTGTTGTCTGATGGCTCCCAGAGGTGCCTGGAACCAGAGGACCAGGTCAGCATGGGGCCCCAGCACTGGAGTCTGTGATCTGTTCGTGGGGAACCCCCGTCTGCACCTGGGAACCCTTAGCTGATGTTTTCTTTTTCTTGCTATTGCCTGGCTAGTCTTCTCACCAAACTCCTGGGAGAAAGGGAGCCAGAGGGGGATGGGGGGCAGGCCCAGCACATCCCCACGGCCCTTCTGGGCTGAGCTGCCCCACTCAGCCGTGGCTGTCTGAAGCTGCCCGCTCAGTATTTATTCATCTAATCATTAACATATTCAACAGGGATTAACTGAGCTCCTTCCACGGACTGCTGAGCATTAGGGACACAGCCTGGAATGATACAACGTCCAGCCCTGAGGAAATGAAGTTCTGGAAAGAGAGATAAAATAAATAAATAAGCAAGAAACAGCAGGTGGATCGGCAATGCTGTGAAGAAGAGTTCAAGAGCCCGGGGTGTGCAGTGGGCCGGATGCCAGCGGTTTTGTCAGCATGGTCAGGGAAGCCTCTCCAGTCAGGGAGGCCTCTCTAGACTGGAAGGAAGTGAGGAAGTGCAGTGGCCACATCTGGGAGCAGAGTCGGGCAGCTGCACGAGTGCAGGGCTAGAGTCTGCCTGGGGAGCGAAGGGCACAGGGACAAGGTAAGGTCCAAGGTCAGGGTGCTGGATGGGTCGGGCACAGGTTGTGCAAGTCACAGAAAGGACTTGAGTTTTTACCCGATGTGAGACCGGAAGGGCCCTTTGGACTCGGGAGCATTCCGGGAGAGTGACAGCTTCAACTTTGCACGCTAGACTGATCTTTCTGCAGTTGTTGGGGGCTGGGCTGCAGAGGGGTAGAGGCAGAATACCAGGGAGGAGTCCGTGACAGGGCCCAGGTAGGGGAAGGTGGGGCTGGGCCGGGGTGGCTGCCTTGAAGGTGGTGAGGGCTGGGCTGGTTCTTCCCAGGAACTGTTGCTGAATGGGGTGCGGGTGTGAGCATCAGTGTAACCCCCAGGTGGCAGTGTGAGCACCAGCAGGCGGTGAGGGCGGGAGCAGCGGAGGCAGCAGGCTGAGGGAGGCCGTCGCTCTCACTAAGATGCCAAGGACAGACCCTGAGATAACCTTGTCAGTAATTCCTCTCAAAAGAACCTCCAAAGTGGGTTTTAGCTGCTTCTTCATATTCATAAATTGGTGGTGGTGAAAGACAGGAGCTTGAAGAAAACCCAAAGCCTGACCCCCCTTCTGGGGTCCACTGTGCAGCGCGGCTGCTCTCAGGGCATCCTGACAGGGAAGGAGCCTCCCTCGGCTGCCTCTTTGATTGGAACAGAATAAGAAAGCCCATTTCTATCCTTTTGCAGGATACCTTTCTCAAATTTGATGCCAGAAGATAGTTCTTAGGTTCTGCTGGGTGGCAACTTTGGCAAGTGAGGACTTGGGTTATAAACAAACTGCCCACCCAGACCAGTGTCAACCAAAACACGTGGGGGAATTTTGGCCTGAGCCAAATGTGGACATCTCCTGTAGTGGGAGATGCCCACATTTCCACAGGGGCAAGCATTGTTTCCTTTGAAATAATAGAGCCTGCCGAAACGGTAAGCAGCGTCCTTTCCCCTTGGATGTCCTGGCTTGGACAGCCCCTCTCCCTACCCCATGACTTCTTCACATTGCATAGCTTCTATGACAGCTGGGGAGCTGCCCCTCCCCCAGAGATAGAGGTCAGGGCAGAGCCTACAGCACCTCCATGCTCCCAGGCATGGCCTGCAGGAAGAGGAAAGGCCTGGGAGTTTGGGGAGGGGACAGATTCTCAAGCCTCTGAGTCTCTGGATGTTGTTGCATGAGGCTCTGTTCTTAGAAGAACCAGCTGTCCACCCATGGTGGGGGTTCCATGCTCCTCTGCCCAGTAATTGGGGCACGCAGGTGTCCTCCTGTGGCTAGTTCTGATCTGCAGGTGGCTGGGCTCAGCAGGAATATGTGGTGGCGGTGTCTGGCTCACTAGGCACCCGGCAGTGTTCTCAGCACTTCACAGGGATTGTGCTATCAAATCCCCATGGCTGACAAAGGAAGTGGGTGATACTATTGTGGCCTGGCACTTGAGGAAATCTAGGCCTGCAGAGATTAGCTATGTGTCTGAGGACAAGCAGCCTGAGAGGTGGGGCCAGGGAAGCCTGAGGGACCCAACATGAGTGCCCCGGGGTGTTAGCTGCCCTTGGCCAGGGCAGGGGAGAGCCCGTGTCCAGGGTGGGGTGGGGCATCAGAGGCCAGCCTGCACCATGACACAGGGAACTTCCACACACAATCATGGAGTTCAGGGATGAAACAGACTGTCTCGCCCCTCAGGGAGCTCCTGGCCTAGCAGAGCACACCCCTATACAGGGGCTCTTGAGGCATAGAGTGGACCCTACAGTGGGTATAGAGTGGACCCTCAGAGAGGCTCTTGAGGCAATAGAGTGGACCCTACAGTGTGTGGGATGCTGGGAGCAGCCTTAAAAGATGAATAGGGAGAAATGAGGCACCCTCCTATGGATATCCAGGCTGGCACCCCCCAGCCAGGGTACTTGCAGAAGCTGTGCCTGTGATGTGCCCTTTGATGGAGCCAGTCTTCTGGGCAAAGTTGTTGGTCCCAGATCAGCAGGGCAGCAGAACAAGAGGGTCCCCAGGACAGCCCAGCCCATCTTCCCATCCTTAGAAGGGGTCATGGAGAACCTTCAGGCCCCAGAAGACATTGGCAATGAGTTTCACTTTCATGCAAAAAAAATATATATATATATTTTGAGACAGCCTCAAGCTGTCATCCTGGAAAGAGTGCTGTGGCATCACAGCTCACAGCAACCTCCAGTTCCTGGGCTCAAGCGAGTCTCCTGCCTCTGCCTCCCAAGTAGCTGGGACTACAGGCGCCCGACACAACGCCCAGCCATTTCTTTTGTTTGTTTTGGTTGCAGCCATCATTGTTGTATGGTGGGCTGGGGCTGGATTCGAACCCGCCAACTTAGGTGTACGTGGCTGGCGCCTTAGCCCGTTGAGCCACAGGCACTGAGGCTGTTGTTGGTACTTTCTATTGCATCCTTAAGTTCCCTAATTGACTGCTTCAGCTCCTTCAACTCTGCTATATCCTTTCTATGTTCTTCATATTGTTCCTCTCTTATTCGATTCTGTTTTTGAATTTCCTTTTGGTTATTATCCACTTCCTCAGCACTTTCCTTGTTTTCATTATCTGTATTTTAAATTCCCCTTCTGTCATTGCTAACATTTCTTTATAGGAGGAATCTTCTCCGGTAGCTACCTCACGATCCCTAGAAAGGGTTACTCTGGCCTGGGATTTCATGTTGCCAGGATTTTTCTGCTGATTCTTCCTCATGAGTGCTTTCTTGTATCTATTTCCTTACCCTAATTTTCCTTTCACTTCTTCTTGCTCTTTAAGTTACTATACCACTGGCCTAATGTTTTAATGAGTCCTTCACTTGCCAGTTTTCCACCGCTTGTGTCCTTGTGGGGTCTAGAAGTCTCTCACTGACTTCCTGTATCACCAAAGGGAAGCCGCTGGGTGAAACATAGCCAGAGATGCGTGGGGTGTTCTCTCCCCACTCTCACTGTGCCCGGCTGCAACAACGGGACCAATTTTTAAACCACCACATAGTTCTGGAGACTGGAAGTCGAAAGTGAAGTTGCCAGCAGGGTTAGTGTCTACAGAGGTCCCTCTTCCTGGCTTGCAGGTGACTTTCTTCTCACTATGTCCTCATAAGATCTTCATTCCTTGAAGCAAAGAAACCATCCAAAAGGTTTTGTGAACCAGGGTTGGGAAGGAGAAATAACCTGAGTGGGAATGATAGGGGATGAGAAAGAAAGACATGAGACACAAAGATGGGACGGAGAAGGTTGGAGCAGCCAAGACTACAGCCAGCTAGGTGGTGGGATTTTTAACTTCATTTGGCCTGGTTGAGCATATCTTGCTCTTCCCACCTGTCCCTCA
>CAUYON010080728.1:0-37089 GCA_963573935.1 Arctocebus calabarensis | reverse complement strand
CAGAAAGTGAAGTGTTATGATGCTTGTACACTAATTGCAAATGGTTGGGCAAAATAAAATGAATGCATGAGCATAACATAAGGCTCATACACATTCATAATTAAATTCCATAAGCAAATCTTAACAATTATTTATTTATTTGCAGTTTTTGGCCAGGGTTTTTTTTTTTTTTTTTTTGAGACAGAACCTCAAGCTGTCACCCTGGGTAGAGTGCTGTGGCATCACAGCTCACAGTAACCTCCAATTCTCTGGGCTCAAGAGATTCTCTTGCCTCTGCTTTCCAAGTAGCTGGGACTACAGGTGCCCACCACAATGCCTGGCCATTTTTTTTTTTTTTTGTAGAGACAGAGTCTCACTTTATCGCCCTCGGCAGAGTGCCGTGGCGTCACACTGCTCACAGCAACCTCCAGCTCTTGGGCTTAAGCGATTCTCTTGCCTCAGCCTCCCGAGCAACAGGCGCCCACCACAGCGCCCGGCTATTACACCACAAGATTTTTAATGAACTGATTTTCTATGCTTTATAAATGGCAGTGCTTGTAAATCTTATGTCTCCTATCACATTAGACATTATTCAGTGTGGATACCAGGAACTTGTTTTTTCTCCTTCATCTGTCCACCACTGCTACTGGAAACAGATGTTCTCCTAGGCCTACCATTCCATAGCTTTCTCAGACTAGCTTATTCACATAAAACGTTGGTATTGTGTTTGCTTTACTATTTGTGGGGTTAAACAGAAGACTTCAGTGTGCAGAACATCAGCCTTATTGATAGATGTACCCTTTGGGAGCATGTATTTAAGTGTAATTAGTGCTGAAGTCAGACTTTGTATTTGGAGTCAGGGTAGGGGAACTTGACCAGTTAATCAGATGGGTGTGAGCTCTTGGCTTTTTTCTTTTTTGAGACAGAGTCTCACTTTGTCACCCTTGGTAGAGTGCTATGGTGTTATAGCTCATAGCAACTTCAAAAAGAGGCTCAAGTGAGTCTCTTGCCTCAGCCTCCTGAGTAGCTGGGACTACAGCTGCCCACCTCAATGCCAGCTATTTTTAGAAGTGGGATCTCACTCTGTCTCAGGCTGGTCTTGAACCTGTGAGCTCAAACAGTCCACCCACTTCAGCCTGCCAGAGTGCTGGGATTACAGGCGGAGATCTTGGCTTTTGTATAAGGGTCAGTTAAAAAAAAATCCTGTGTCTAAAACTGCTGTGAACTAAATGCACAGAACTTCTAAGCTGATATTTAGGTTTATCATTGATCAGCAAATTAGTTGATTATGTTCTGCTGTCAGTTTAATTTTTTGATGAGTCTGCTCTACATTAGGAGACTTTAGTCTATTGAAAATATTATTTCAACTGGGCAAAGGGATTAGTTAGTTGAGCTTTTTCTTCTTTTTTTAAATCGTAACAATATCTTGTGATTTAATATAGCCTTATTCTTATGCTAATAAAGAGATAAGATTAATTGGATAATAATTATTTTGCCATTAGTGATGCATAACATACGCATGATTATTGCCCAGTATAGTGCTTTCCCCATTATGGATTTCAACAAATGTTTGATGAGTGAATGAAGGAATACGAATATATTTATGAATTTTTTCTGAATTTCTTTTAAACACATCTAAAAGCTTTGATTTGTACTTTTAATTTGGCTATATGACTGCAGTGATCATTAGTGAATGATAACCCTGTTGCTGCTAATTTAAGGAAATGCCGTTAGTGGAAGGGCCAGTTCTGCCATCATATGTAGTATACTTGTTCCTGTCTCATTGGTTCCTTGACTGGCTGTAATATGCCTCTGAATTTTCCCTTTGTTTTGTCTTCTGTCTTGCTTTCTACCCACCCACATTTCTGCTTCCTTCTAGACTTTAAACTACGCTGTGTCATCTTTTTAATTATTACTCCCTGGTTTTCATTTTTCCAGCCCTTACCAGTCTTACCTTTTTTCTCAACACAAATATAAACAAGAATTAAAGAAGCTACAACATTAACTTAAAATAAGAACAGAACTTGTGCCTTTTTAATGTTTGAGGAATATGTATTTGTAGCTTTTTAAAATGGTAGGATCCCTAGCAATTTTTGAGATACTGACTAGGACTTCATACCTTACAGACTGGCAAAGGGAAGAAGGCAGGTCGTACCTGGCATGGAGAGATGGGTTTAAGTGAAAATTGGTTGATGATGTTTTCAGGTTTGGTACTAATTTGGGCAAACAAGATGGAGTTCATCTGAGATATCTGAATTTGGTCTAGGAATTATATGAGATGAAAACTTACTAAAATGGAAAAGTGAAGATTGTTGGCTTTAAATATCATATTGTAGAAAAGTATGGAGAGTGGTTTTCTGGTGAAAATGTGTATATAAATATATTAGAACCCCTGTAAGTTGACCACCCAAGGGACTGTAACAAATAAGGAACTAGGCCTACTGTACTGATACATACGTGTGATACATGTCCAGTCTATGAAAATTAGGTCAGTTTAAGGAGGTGGTCAATGTAGGGAGGTTGTTAACTATGGAGGTTCTACTGTATGTGTACATAAGGCAAAGGAAAAACAGGTACAACAATGTTAAGATGTTAACAATGGTGAGCTCTCTGAATGATGGAAATCTGAAGTGTTCATTTAAAAATTTTTTACTCATCTGTGTTTTCTGATTTTCTACAATTCATATGCTTCCATTCAATAGCTTCCAATTAGGGAAGGCTATTTTAAAAGTTGTCTGTTGGGCGGCTCATGTGGCTCAGTGGGCGGGGCGCCGGCCCCATATACCGAGGGTGCTGGGTTCAAACCTGGCCTGGCCAAACTGCAACAAAAAAATAGCCAGGCGTTGTGGCGGGTGCCAGGTACTTGGGAGGCGGAGGCAGGAGAATCGCTTAGGCCCAAGAGTTGGAGGTTGCTGTGAGCAGTGTGACGCCACGGCACTGTACTGAGGGTGATAAAGGGAGACTCTGTCTCTACAAAAAAGAAAAAAAAAATTGTCTGTTGAAGAGGAATATCTGTTAAATTTTCCTCTTGGTTATAGATGAGGATAGTTTATCAGATTATGGGCTAGGTGAGGCAAGGCAAGGGATGCTAAAATACAGACTCATAATGTAACTTTGATACTATTTGACATCAAGAACAAACAACTTCTTATCTGTGAGCTAATAATAGTTAAGATAAATGTATCAATTTGCATGATGTTAGAAATGTATCTTCTTGGCTAGACATCATGGCTCAGGCCTATAATCCTAGCACTCTGGTAGGCTGAGGCAGGTGGATCCCTTGAGCTCAGGAGTTTGAGAACAGCTTGAGCAGGAGTGAGACCTCATCTCTACTAAAAATAGAAAAATTACCAGTGGAGGGAGGGCAATCGGTGGGATCTCACGTACTGTGCATATTGCTAGGTACATGTCAAATATATTAATAGTACAGTATAAATGTCTAAACACAACAATTAAATAAGTGAAGTGAATGCTATGTTAACCAGTTTGATGTAAACATTGCAAATTGTATATAAAATCAGCACATTGTACCCCATAAATGCAGTAATATAGAAAGTTATGATCTAATAAAAAAATAGAAAAATTATGACAGGGCAGAGCAAAATGATGGCCAAGTCACAGCTCCTTTGCAACCAGGAGCAATGACATTGTGGAGAGAAGACTCCAGGAATCTCTGGCTTCTGGCTCTTCCCAGAAACATCCCTTTGGGGATGCAGGGACTCAGTGAGAGACTTCTGGACTCCAAGAGGAGGATAAAAGGAGGGGAGAAGTGGCAACTACAATAGCAGTGAGATTGCAGATAGGGATAGCCTTCCCTGTGGATTGTTTTGTTTGTTTGGACTTGGGCACTTGGTTAAATTACCTTGGAAGAACTTGGGTGAGATTGCTGGTGACTTTAAGCGTTGTCCAGGGCATGGGAATTAACTGCTGGGCCAGAAAGGAGCTAACATTGCTTGACTGTGGGCCTTAGGCGCAGCCTTTGTGGGAGAACTGCCCCTGCAGGCTTTGCCCTTAGGGTTGTAGAGTGAGGGTTGGGCTGGGAGACCTTGGGCCAGTGATCTAATGACTGATCAGTGTCAAAGTCCTCGGGACTGACACACCAGGGAAGAGCAGAACTTTCAGTGTTTGGAAGTGGGAGGGCTGCCTTTCAGCCTTGGCCCTCAGGGGCATAGAGTGGGACCGGTTTCAGCACACTGGATAAGTGGGCAGCCACTTTAGGAGAGATCCCAGCGACAAGTGCTTTCTGGGAAAGCTTCTGCTTAGCCAAAGTTAATGGTTAAAGTATCTTTTAAGGGCACTGAGGAGAGATTTAGGCTCTTAACCCTACAGGGTTTGATGGCAAAGTAGTCAGCAGAGGCCTTCAATCTCCATCTCATACAGCTGTACCAGAATTGTGATTAGCATTTCATACCCCAGAAGTTCACCTGGTGCCCAGACAAAATTTAGCAGGATATATACACTGCTTTGTTTTTGAATTTTTCTTTTGTCTTCTTCTTTTCTTTTATTTTCAACTCCCCCCCTCTAGATTTTTCTTTTGTCTTTTTCTTTCTTTCTTCATTTTTCCTCCTTCTTTTTTTTTAATTTGCATTTTTTGGTTGGGGCTGGGTTTGAACCCACCACCTCTGGCATATGGGGCCAGTGCCCTACTCCTTTGAGCTACAAGCACCACCATGTTTCTTCATTTTTCTAGTGTAAATATAATTTTCCATTGTTGCCTTCTTTAATAATAAGAACTTCATTTTTGCTAGTATTTCTGTCCCTGTTATTTGATTTTCACTCCAATTTTATCCTGTAAGGTTTTCTGTTTGTTTGTTTTGGTTTGATTATAATATTTTTGTCTTTCTTCTCTATTTGATGGAGGTGGGGTACCATGTCTGCTTAGGCTGGCAAGAGCTGCTGACCTCAAGGGAACCACCCAACTCACCACTCCCAGAGATTGGTGGTTTTTAAGGTGTGGATCAAAGTGCCCTACTGTACACTTTTATTACTCCTGTCTCCCTCTTTCTGTGCCTCTCTTCTTTTTGTCAACATTCCCTTTTACTCACCCCCTCTCCTTTCTCTTTTTTCTTTTTTTTAATCTTTTTTCCCTCTTTTCACTCCAATAAAAATGTTCAACCCCACACAAAGGCATGGAATTTAAACAACCTTATGCTGAATAACAGTTAGATGTAGGAAGAAATAAAAGAGGAAATCATTAACTTCTTTGAGCATAACAACAATGAAGACACAAGCTACCAAATCCTGTGGGATACAGCAATAGCAGTCCTGAGAGGAAAATTTATCACTTTAGGTGCCTACATCTGAAAACCAGAAAGAAAGCACATCAACAAACTCCCAAACCATCTTATGGAATTGGAAAAAGAAGAACAATCTATGCTTTAAACCCAGCAGAAGAAAAGAAATATCCAAAATTAAATCAGAGATTAATGAAATTGAAAACAAAAGAATCATTCAGAAAATTAATGAAGCAAGGAGTTGTTTTTTTGGAAAAAAAAAATAAATAAAATAGATAAACCTGTGGCCAGACTAACTAGAAATAGAAAAGTAAAACCTCAATCAGAAATGATAAAGGGGAAATAATAACAGATGCCACAGAGATACAAGAGATTATCTCTGAATACTACCAGAAACCCTCTGCCCAGAAGTTTGACAATGTGAAGGAAATGGATCAATATTTGGAATCACATGCTCTCCCTAGACTTAGCCAGGAAGAAATAGCGCTCCTGAACAGACCAGTTTCAAGCACTGAGATCAAAGAAACAATACAAAATCTTCCAACAAAAAAATGCCAGGATCTGCATGGTTTCACACCAGAATACTATCAAACTTTCAAAGAAGAGCTTGTTCCCGTACTGCAGAAACTATTCCAAAAAATTGAGGAGGAAGGGATCTTCCCCAACATGTTCTACAAAGCAAACATCACCCTGATACCAAAACCAGGAAAAGACCCAGAAATTGGAGAATTTCTGACCAATTTTACGAATGAATATAGATGCAAACATTTTCAACAAAATGCTAGCCAATAGATTACAGCTTCTCATCAAAAAAGTCATACATCATGATCAAGTAGGTTTCATCCCAGGGATACAAGGCTGATTTAACATACTCAAGTCCATAAATGTTATTCACCATGTCAACAGAAGCAAAAACAAAGACCATATGATCCTCTCAATAGATGCAGAAAAAACATTTGATAAAATCCAGCATCCTTTTCTAATTAGAACACTGAAGAGTATAGGCATAGGTGGCACATTTCTTAAACTGATCAAAGCTATCTCTGACAAACCCACAGCTAATGTTTTACTGAATGGAGTAAAACTGAAAGCTTTTCTACTTAGAACTGGGACCAGGCAAGATTGTCCTCTATCACCACTTCTTTTGAACATAGTGCTGGAAGTTCTAGCCAATACAATGAGGCAAGACAAGGAAATAAAAGGCTTCCAAATGATAACAGAGGAGGTCAAACTCTCCCTCTTTGCTGACGATAAGATCTTACACTTAGAGAACCCCAAAGACTCAATCACAAGACTCCTGGAAGTCATCAAAAAATATAGTAATGTCTCAGGATATAAAATCAATGTCCGCAAGTCAGCAGCCTTTGTATATGCTAATAACAGCCAAGATGAGAAGCTAATTAAGGACAGAACTCCCTTCACCATAGCCTCAAAGAAAATGAAATACCTAGGAATATGACTAACAAAAGAGGTGAAGGATCTCTATAAAGAAAATTATGAAACCCTAAGAGAAGAAATAGCAGAGGATATTAACAAATGGAAGAACATACCATGCTCATGGCTGGGAAGAATCAACACTGTTAAAATGTCTATACTTCCCAAAGCAATCTACCAATTCAATGCCATCCCCATTAAAATAGTAACATCGTACTTTCAAGACTTGGAACAAATAATTCATCATTTTGTATGGAAGCAGAAAAAATCCTATACAGCTAAGGCAGTTTAATAAAAACAAAGCCGGAGCATCAGCATACCAGACTTTGGGCTGTACTACAAGGCCATAGTGGTCAAGACAGTATGGTACTGGCACAAAAATAGAGACATAGACCTTTGGAATCGAATAGAAAACCAGGAAATGAAACTAACACCTTACAGCCACATAATATTTGATAAACCAAACAAGAACATACCCTGGGGGAAAGAATTTCTATTCAATAAATGGTGCTGGGAGAACTGAATATCCACTTGTAGAAGATCGAAACTGGACGTGCACCTTTCTCCACTTACAAAAATTGATTCAAAATAGATAAAAGACCTAAATTTAAGGCATGAAACAATAAAAATCCTCAAAGAAAGCATAGGAAAAACACTTTAAGATATCGGGCCTTGGGAAAGACTTCATGAAGAAGACTGCTGTGGCAATTGCAACAACAAAAATAAACAAGTGGGACTTAATTAAACTGAAAAACTTCTGTACAATTAAGGATATCACAACCAAAGCAAGCAGACAACCTACACAATGGAAAAGGATATTTGCATATTTTGAATCAGACAAAAGCTGGATAACTAGGATCTATAGAGAACTCAAATTAATCCACATGAAAAAAGTCAACAATCCCACATATCAATGGGGAAGAGATATGAAGAGAAACTTTTCCAAAGAAGATAGATGAATGGCTAGCAAACATGCAAAAATGCTCATTGTCCCTAATTATTAGAGAAATGCAAATCAAAACCACCATGAGATATCATGTAACCCCAGTGAGAATGGCTCGCATCACAAAATCTCGAAACTACAGATGCTGGTGCACATGTGGAGAGAATAGTACACTTTTATACTGCTGGTTGGACTGCTAACTAATGGAGATCCCTCAAAGAACTCAAAATAGACCTCCTATTTGATCCTGCAATCCCATTACTGGGCATCTACCCAGAAGGAAAAAAATGCTTTTACCACAAGGACACTTGCACTAGACTGTTCATCACAGCTCAATTTACAATTGCTCAAATGTGGAAACAGCCTAAATGCCCACCAACCCAGGAATGGATTAACAAGCTGTGGTTTATGTATACCATGGAATACTATTCAGTCATTAAAAAAGATGGAGTTTTTACATCCTTTGTATTAAAGTTGATGGAAGAGGAATACATTATTCTTTGTAAAGCATCACAAGAATGGAGAAGCATGAATCCTATGTCCTCAATTTTGGTATGAAGACTGTTAATGACCTAGTACACAGTGTGGGGGTGGGGGTGGGGGAAGGAGAGAGCAGAGAGAGAGAGAGAAGGAGGGAGTGGGTTGGGAGAAGGAAGAGTAGAGAGAGGAAGGGGGGTGGGGGTGGGAGTCTTCGAGTGTCACACAGCTTTGGGAGCAAGACAAAAGTATAAGAGGGACTTAACAAATGCAATCAGTGTAACCTGGTTTCTTGTGCCCTCAATGAATCCCCAACAATAACAAATAAATAAATAACCAGGCATTGTGGCAGGCACGGAGGTTGCTGTGAGCCAGTTGTTACCGCAGCACTCCAGCTCAGGTGACAGTGCAAGACTCTGTCTCTAGGAAAAAAAAAAGGAAATAAAAATGAAAAAAAAATTTTTTTTTTCTAATTATGTTATAGGCTGATAGTAAGATTAGTTTCTAAGCTCATTTTACACACAGATTGTAGTAGGAGAGCTCAAAAATGAGCTGGGCACCTGGGGAAGCCAGGCTGGGAGTTAAATTTTACTTAGATAACACAGGGTTCATGGTATTACGAGTTTGGCAGAAATTTTAAGACAAAGTTGACAGCAGACAGTCAGATAAAGAGTGAAAAAGTCTGGTAATGTGAAGTACATCATATGTTTTTTAAGATCATCACCAAGGTAATGAATGTTCATTGCCAAATCACTACAGTTAGGAAGCTAATCTATAGCTTTCATATGAAGGCTAAAACCCAGTTATAGCACAAGAAATGGGGCAAGGGGCAAGGGAGGGGAGGGGTAGAGGGAGGGTAATTGGTGGGCTCACACCTACAGTGCATCTTAGAAGGGTACAGGTGAAAATTACTAAATGTAGAATATAAATGTTTTCATATAGTGATTAAAAGGCCATGAAGGCTTATGTTAAATAGTTCAATGAAAATATTTCAGAATGTATATAAAGTGAGCACATTGTGCCCCATGATTTCACCAAAGTACACAATTATAATTTAATAATAAAAAAAAGAAATTTAAATAACTATTTTGGTTCCTGCCGTCCATATTGAAATCTAAAAATCACATTATATCTGAACTAGCAATTGTACTGCTATTTTCTAAAATTGAAGTAGAAAGAAGTATACAGAAGTGGAAATTAGAAGGAGGAATAATGACAAAAGACTGGTGATACTGAGGTGATAGGGAAGTAATGTTTACCTTGAAAAAAATACTATTAAGAAAGTATACCTTACAAGGGGTATAGGTTCCAAAGTCAGCATATAAACGTGAAAAATGGAATAATCAAAATTTGCTTGAAAAATCCCTTTAGAAATTTTTTGTAAATTCAACAAAGCAGATTTTTCCTTTAGTATTCTAACAAAGCAGCATTTATTTGGTTGAGCTCCAGATATAATTGGCTTGCATTTAGGGGCCATGATGTTTAGAGGAAACTAATAGTACTTTGTGTGGTGGAACCACCTCAGCATATTGAAATGTTCATAGTATGACAGGCTCATAGGAACTGAGGCTGACTGAAGAAAGAGCAGATTTGTATTTTCCATTCCTTATTTATACCCATACTATTATTTCTTGTTCCCATATTTCCTTTCCCTTTCTCTTCCTACCCCCTATATTCATTATGTCTCTTTCTCTTCCCGTCCATCTCTCTTGAGCACACATGTGGGGCCACTGTAACCATCTGTACTCCATTGCTTTCAGGTTGACAATGTTAGGTACTTATCTGGTGTTATTTGATTTGAAGTGGGGTTGGGGGCCAGTGTTCTAGCCTGGCCAGATTTATACTGCACATTACAGTACCCATGTTTCTGGAGCCATTTAGTCTTGGGGCATCAAGTGTCACCTTGAAGACTGGCTCTGAACTGGGCTCTCGGGGCATCCAGTCTGTTTTATATGTTTTAAAATGTTCTGGCCTAATTCCTAAGTTCTGAGGGTATGTGGGATTCTAGAGGTTATTGTGAGGCTACCTGATACTTGGAATATACTCAGAGATCCTAGACTGAAAGCCCTCTGGAGTATTAAAGGAATCCTTTCCAAAGTATAATTCATGTGCCATGGATTTCCTATGTACAGTCCAGGGCTATATTTTACAGTAGAAAGAGCACAGACTGAGGGATCAAAAACTTGATTCTGTACTACCACTTACTGGATCTGTATTCTTAAGTCAGTCTTTCTCAGCTTTTAATGTTTGTGTCACATTTTCTAGTAGCAGTAATTTGGTAACACTATTGAATGGAATGAAAGACTCAAAATAGCACTAGTAAGTCACTGTGATTCAGTAGAGTTGCAGAGTATCATAGTCTCCATGCCTGCAAAATCATCTTTGCTTTGTATACTATTTACTTATTCAAACTTTCAGAGCTCTTTTGCTGTTAAGGCTTTTCATTCCCTACCTGTACTTTCTCATGTAATTAATATGCAACTAATTAGTGGTCTCATTAAATACAACTATTTTTGGCTCGGCGCCTGTGGCTCAATGGGCTAAGGTGCCAGCCATGTACACCTGAGCTGTTGGGTTCAAATCCAGCCCGGGCCCGCCAAACAACAATGATGGCTGCAACCAAAAAATGGCCATGCATTGTGGCGGGAACCGGTAGTCCCAGCTACTTGGGAGACGGAGGCAAGAGACTTGCTTGAGCCCAGGAGTTGGAGGTTGCTATGAGCTGTGATGTGACAGCACTCTAATCAGGGTGACAGCTTCAGGCTCTGCCTCCGAAAAAAAAAAAAAAAAAAGCAAACTTTTTTTTGGCATTAGGTTTGTATTGCGTTACTCCTCTTGCCTTTTATTCATAGCAATTCTGTACTCTGAAGTGTGCTTTTGCCTGTTAAATAGATATAGTAACACTATTTTACTTACATGAGGAGTGTTGTGAGGATCAATGAGCTATAAAGGCTGAAGAAGTTTTATAAAAGTTATGAAGGGCTGTAGAACCTTTAGAGATTTCTGTTAGATTTTTTGTTTGTTCCTTTGTCTCTTTGCTTTACTACGCATTATTATAATAGTGAGATTATTGGGATTGGGAATGGATTTTTTTATTTTTTACTTTGTGCCCAGAATGCTTAGTATTTTCCTTATAAAATGTATCCAGCAAATAATCATTAAATTGAAATTTAGAATTGTTGTTTTTATTCTTATATTGGATTGGCCTGACACATGGCCAGCCTTCTCTGTGCAAAGCAATGTTGGTAGTGGAGAGCCCCATCTGTAGTCTGGTAAATCGCATTGTGTACAGAGGAATAAGGTTAGTGTTTGGTACTTCTGGTAGGTTTGGATGGAGTGGAGGGACAGAGAGACAATTAGAAATTTAGGTGTCCTCGATTGGAAAGCATTCTTCCTAAATCAACTGGATTATCACATGGCTGCTGTGTGAAAATAGAGCATAGCATTTTGTTTAGTCTAGTTTGAGATGTTCTGAATGGTTTTTATTATTATAGTGTTTCTGTTAGAAGCTCTTCCACAGCCCTATAGATTTCATTTTCTTTAATAGGGATGGGGAGGGAGAAAGAAAACAGCATTTACTTGGCATTCTTGCCTTTTAGAGCTGTGGGTTATTGATTCAGGGCCTAGAATAGTAATGCTTGGAAGTAAAGGTTCCCTTTGGGAGTACCAGTGTTAAAGGGCAAAGGGAAAATGATTAGAATTTAAATCTCCAGACTCCACTGAATCTGTGGCTTCATTAAAAAAAGGAGGGAGAGGAGGAAATGATCTGGGCTGCTGCTGTAGCCTTTGCTTAATACTTACATCCACAATTGATAACTCAGAATTACAACCTTTATAAGTTGAGCTGCATGGTCAAGAATGAGCAGACAGCCAGTGGACAGACTGCTTTTACTGCCAGATGTCAGTTTGAGGCTTTCAGTACTGGTGAAATATCTTTTATATTCTAAGGGGAGTGTAATCTTTGGCTTTCTTTGAGCTAGTGAAATCTCTTCCCCCTGTTTGTGGAACATGTAATCATCAAATTGCACACATGTTTTGTTCTTTGATGTGTAACTCTTTAGAAATTCTATTTCTTCAAAGTCAGGTTTTCCTTTTAGATTGATACCCGCTTGCTGCTTGAAATAGTATATTTCCTAAAAATAAAAAAAAAAAGAAATAGTATATTCTCTAGGCTATTAGCAAAGGAGAGCTGTGTGGAATAATGAGAAGAATGTTGGACTAAAATGACAAATAGTTTTGCTACCAAACAGCTATGTGTCCTTAGACTAATCACTTAACCTCTGTTGAGTATCAATTCCTTTGTGTTTAAAGTAAAAAAAAAACTTGAAAAAAAAAAGTAAAGGAGTTGGATTAATGACTTCTCAGGTTTCTTTGAGATTGGAAATTTTATCTTTCCTTAAAATAAAATGTTAACCTTCCAACGTTCAGCTAATCAATAAATAGTAGCTATTTTCATTCTGGGTGTGGTGGCTCATGCCTGTAATCCCATTGCTTTGGGAGGCTATGATAGGAGGATTGCTTGAGGCAAGACCAGCCTGGACAACATAGGCAAGACTCCCATCTCTACAAAATATTAAAGAAAAAAAATTAGCCATGCATGGTGGCATGTACCTTGTGGTCCCAGCTACTCAGGAGGCTGAGGTGGGAGGATCATTTGTGTCTAAGAGTTTGAGGCTATAATGAGCTGTGATTGTGCCACTGCATTCCAGCCTGGGCAACAGAGCAAGACCCTATCTCTAAAATAAAAAAGAAAAAAAAAAAAAGAGCTAGAGAGAGAAAGAATAATGCCTATTTTCTAATGTATGAGAGGCCTTGTAGGGTAATAGTTGAGAGCATGGGCTCTGGAGCTATTTTGCCTGGAATGAAATCCTTGCAGTTGACCAGTTGACAGTTGATCCTGGCTGTCTCTATAGATCGGTTTCCTCATCTATAAAAAGGGTGAGATTAGTTGTGTCCACCACCTGGGGTTAGTAAGGGTTAAATTAGGTTATAATAATTGTAAAGTACCTGGTGAATGTGTAGTTAATAAATGTTACCATTAATGTATTTTCCCTGTGAATTTGCCTTCCTAATGATTCCACTTAAATAAATATTTAAGGTAGCATGTATTCTCTGGGCATATTCCAACAGATGGAAAAGGTTTTTGTAGTGACAGGGGATTGTTATCTTGAAATTAAAAATATGGCATAATCCATAATAAGAGAATAGAGAGTTAACTGAATTACACACATTTGCTAAAAAGTATACATTTCCAAAATCTGCAGAAAGTTCCCATTAGTGATATTTTACTGGTACTTAAATTCATATCAAAATTTGTTTATTTGTGGTTTCTTTTTTAAATTTTTTAAAATTATTTTTTATTGTTTGGGATTCATTGAGGGTACAAAGAATTAGGTTTATACTGATTGCATTTGTTCAATAAGGTCCCTCTTATAATTGAGTCCCGTTCTGATAAGGTACACAGCGACCCTCCATCCGCCCTTCTCCCCTTTCCCCCTCCCTCATTCACCTACCCCACCCCTTGTATTAATCCATCTACTGCCTTCATATTAGAATACATTGGATTCTTCCTTCTCTATCCTTTCATTCTTTTTTTCTTTTTTTATGAGACAGACTCTCACTTTGTTGCCCTGGGTAGAGTGCCGTGGTATTACATCTCACACCAACCTCCAACTCTTGGGCTTAAGCGATTCTCTTGCCTCAACCTTCAAGTAGCTGGGACTACAGTTGTCTGCCACAACACTTGGTCATTTTTTGGTTGTAATTTTTATTGTTGTTTGGCAGGCCTGGGCTGGGTTCAAACCTGTCAGCTCTGGTGTGTATGGCTGGTGCCCTAGCTGCTGAGCTATAGGCACTGAGACATTGCTTCTCTATTCTTATGATGGTTTACTAAGAAAAATGTGTTTCACCTCCCAAAATTTGTTTTCTATCCTTTTTTTTTTTTAAGTATGCAAAGAGGTGTGATGGTACTCAATGATCCCCAGACCTGGAATTGTAGCATTATGACCTTAGACTAGTTACTTTTTCACTGTGGGATTTAATTTTCTCATGGGAAAATCAAATCATTGAAATAGCTAATCTCCAAAGTACGTTCAGGTTGATATTCTATTTTATATTTATTTATTTATTTATTTTTGACAGAGTCTCACTCCATTGCCCTGGGTAGAATGCCCTGGTATCATAGCTCACAGTAACCTTAAACTTGGGCTCAGGAGATCTTCTTGCCTCAGCCTCCTGAGTAGCTGGCACTATAGGCGCTGGCCACCATGCTCAGCTACTTTTTCTATTTTTAGAAGAGATGGGATCTTGCTTTTGCTTAAGCTGGTCTCCAACTCCAGAGCTCAGGTGATCCACAGGCCTTGGCCTCCCAGAGTGCTAGGATTCTAGGTGCGAGCCATCATCCCTGGCTCAGGCAGAATTCTAGAATTTAGAGACTAAAAATGTAACTCACAGGTGCTTTACAATTTGTCTACATTAGTCATAGATTTGACTATTTTTCAGATTCTTAGGACTTCTTTATAAAATTAAAAAATCTATACCTTTCCCAATTTTTCTTGCTTTGATGAAAGATAAGCCACAGTTAATATTTAAATGGTGATTAGGCCTTGGATACACGATGGTTAAAAATGTTGTTGCTTTTGTTTGAATATATTTGGTAAGGTAAATGATTTGGTTGAGCGACATATGTCAGAAATGAAATAACCCTATAAGGACCTGAGAGTTGTTTACACAGGATTGATATAAATGCTCAGTAACAATGAGTACTGGAATTGTTTCTGTTTTATAAAGGAAATGTTTTCTGACTCTCTGGTAGGAATAAGAGAAAGTAGAAAGGGCAATTAATTTCTTTCTGTAAAAAAATGATATATGGCGGGCAGTGCCTGTGGCTCAGTCAATAAGGCACCGGCCCTATACTCTGAAGGTAGTGGGTTCAAACCCAGCCCCAGCCAAAATGCAACAAAAAAATAGCTGGGCGTTGTGGCCAGTGCCTGTGGTCCCAGCTACTCAGGAGGCTGAGGCAGGAGAATTGCCTAAGCCCAGGAGTTGGAGGTTGCTGTGAGCTGTGTGACACCACGGCACTCTACTGAGGGTGATAAACTGCAAAAAAAAAAAAAAAAAAAAAAATTATATATGGCAGATATTTGTATCTGTTAAAAACAAATCCTGTTGCTGTGTCCATTAATTGTCTAAATTGGATAAAATGAGCATTGTCAGACCTGATTGGGTGTAGTATGATATACTTCTAATCTCTTAAGTTTTTAAACTGAAATACAGTTCCTGCTTGAGAACTTGAAATTGAAGTGAAAGTGGAGGACTTCACTTAACATGGTGTATTGATTTGTCTTATTGACAATAAGTAGATCATTTAAGCTGGTTCAAGTGGAAGTCATAGAGTAAGCTTATATAGTGTTTCTGGCTATTTTGAGGAGAAGAGAAACAAATACTAAGCAACTGAGGACAATGTAATATCCTGAAGGCTGAAATTCATACATTATTGAAATGCTGTGTGTTCTACATGGTCTAGATTTCATGAAAACAAAGCAAGAGACCACCCTCATTATGGAGATTGGGCAGTAGTCCAAGCAGCTGTGAAAGTGAATAGAAAACTGTCCCTGTTTGTCTCAGCTTCTCAATTCATTTTGGCTAGAGGTTTAAATCACCAAGCAGAAAGGTCACATTGCTTATTGGGTTTTGAGAGTCATACTGATATTGTTGCAGATTAAATCTTTTTATAACAGTAAATTGCATCTAGTATTAGCAGAAGTTGTTTAGTGATTTTACTGTGATGAATGGAAACCTTAGCAGGGAAGGATTTCTTATGTGGACTGAGGGTTTTTAGGAATCCCAGAGTTTGGAGGTGACAAATTGATTTTAGATTTAAGTTCATGAGAACAGAGGCAAATCAGATTTTTTTAGTTGTTTTCAAAATTGAATACAGTAATCTTTAAGTGTCATATTCAGAGCACTGTGCCAATGACTTTGAATAATCAGGCATTTTACTATAATATGATATATGTACATTCTACAGAATTAAATACTAAAAGTAACAGGGCTTATGGGAAGAAATAGGGTTGGGTGCAGATGACTCTAAATCTATGCACCTATGATCCATGGAACTGAAAAAACAAGGGCTTGACAGCCCAGGCAGACAGCTCAGCATGGGTAGAAGTTACCATAGAAGATATTAAAAATGCATGAAAAATAGAGTAAAAAAATTGGCTTACAGAAATGTGAGATAATGCATTTTAAAGTGGACACCTGAACCAGTAGATTGCCATTAAGATGGGCACAGAAGGAAGTAAGACTTGACTTACTCCAAGATGAGAACCAGGAATTATGTTTCTCTTAGCCTTATATGTAGGCGTTAACTTTGTATTTTCCTTAATTACAGTGAAGTCAAGGTATATATGTGATAACCCAGCTGAAGTAGTCCCTCCTTCCTCTGAATTCTATTTTACTATTCAAGCTCTTCTTGCCTAGGAAAAAAATCAGCACGAACTAATACAACTTCTATGTTCTATTAACATGACTTAAAGGGTGCTTAAACTATTACAAAAAACCACATTTAAGAACAGACTGTAGAAGTATAAAATGTGAACTCTACCAGCATGGAGTTGGTCATCTTGTTGAAAATATAAGAAATAAAGTTAAATTATGAAAGGTTTAAAATTATCTCAAGGAAACACTACTATAAGAAATGACAAAATGCAGTATATGATTATTAAATGATTGATGAAAGTAGAGTTGCTCAGAGAATTTAGAGATGGGGAAAGAACTCTTTAGAAAAGGATGGGCAGGGACAGTTAGGTCAGGACAAGATGGGTCATTGAGTTTAGCGACATCTCACTTAATGCTTCAGAGGTGTAAAGCATTCTTAAGTAAAGATTCTCTAGCTGTTAGTGTTATTTCTCCCTCATAGAAATTTCTTCCTTTTACTCAAAGCATATTTAAAAAAGCTTATAGAGAAATATTTTATGGAATCATAGTACAGAAAGAATACCTATGTCTGACTCAGTACCCATGCAAAGATAAATATTTTAGGATGGATTTTTAGCTTTCTCTTCCATTGTGCAGTAACTTGTGATTGTATAATTAGTAAATTAAATTATAATCAACAGAATTTTTTCTGAATGCCAAGTATGGCACAGTACTGTATTAATTGCTGAATAAGATGTGGTCCCTGCCCATCAGGAGAGAGCAAGAAGAATGGCATAGCAAAGTAACATGAAAGGATACCAGAAACATGGAATTAACATGCCAATTGCTAAAACTGAAGTCTTCTTACAGAAGATTTGGCTGGACTGGAGTGAATGAGGGACACAGGGGTAGAAAATGAAGTCAAAGAGGTTGTTGAATGGAGGGAAGACATTATAGAATTTGAAGGCCATGGTAAGGAATTTAAATTTTATTCTGATAGGAGAACATCAGAAAGGTTTGAGCAAAGTAGTAACATGATCAGACTAAATGCTTAAAAGCATCATCCTAGCTGCTGTGTGGAGAATAGGCAATAGGGTTGCAAGGGCTAGACCCATGAGATCCATTGGGACAACTGGGAGATCCTTGTTGTAATCTAGGCAAAAGAAAATGATGGCTTAGAAGTGATTGGGTTCTGGATGGTTTTAAATTGCAAACAAACTTTATGAACACCCTTGTGTGTGTGTGTTTTGAAAGTAGGACTAATTGAATTTTCTGAAAGATTGGATGTGGGATATAAGAGAAAGAATGGAGCCAAGTTATTTGGCCTGCTCAACTGATAGATTATCTTACCATTGAATTATCTTACCATTTATTGAGAAAGGGAAGAATATGGATAAAGAAGATTTTGGAGGGAAGGCGTTAGAATCAGGAGTTCAGTTTTTGATGCCTATTAGATACCCAAATAGAGATTTGAGTATATACATTTAGAATTCAGTGGAGTTATAAATTTGTGAGTTATAGTTATAATTATGGCCACGTACTCTGAAATTGTAATTATAAGTGGAGATTGAGGAGCTATGAGCAATTTGGGATTAATATATCAGTACTATGGGCAAAAGAAAGTATTTCAAACTCAACAGTGTCATTTTCATCAAAAAAGTGTGTAAGTAAAGCAATAGATATAACAAACAGAAGAGAGGTCTGAAACCCAATTTTTGAAAGAAAGATAGGGTCAAGAACTAGGGGAGGAAACTAAGAAAGAATAAGCAGTGAATGAATGAATGAACGAATACAGTTGCTTGTTCTGCGTCCATTCTTTTGTGTAATGAACTTCTTGTCTGGAAAGATGATAAACTTTAGAAGAATAGAGAGAATGGAGTCCTTGAGGCCAGAAAGAGAGAAATGTTCTAAGGGCGAGGAAATGGCAGGTCAAGAAAGAGGGGATCAGGAATTAATTATTGGAAATAATAATACCAGAGTCATTTGTGAACATGCATAGAGGAATTTTGGTGAAAGTAGTTCAAGAAAATGAGAGACCTAGTAGTGACAGTAAGAACAGTTTTCATTCAAGACTGGGTATAGTGGCTTATGCCTTTGATCCCAGCACTTAGGGAGGGAGAGACCAGTTTGAGTAACAGAGCGTGACCCCATTTCTACACAAGTAGAAAACTTAGCCAGCTGAGGTGGCCTGTGCCTATGCTTCCTGCTACTCAGGAGGCTGAGGCAAGAGGATTGCATTAGTCCTGGAATTTGAGGTTGGAGTGACCTATGAGGGACACCACTGCACTCTAGTATGGGCAACTGAGTAAGACCCGGTTTCAAAAAACAAAAACAAGAGCAAGAAAAGGAATAGCTTCATACATTTTGTGGTTCTGTGTTTAGGTGCATACTTATTTATAACGATATGTCTGTTGTTGTTGAGACAGAGTTCTACCCTATGCCCTGAGCAGAGTGCAATGGCGTAGCTCACTGCAACCTCAGACTCTGGCTGTGGGCATCCTGCTGCCTCAGCTTACCAAACTGCTGGGATTACAGGCACTTGCCGCAGCGCCTGGCTGGGTTTTTCAATTTTTTTCATGAGTCAGGGTCTCACTGTCACTCAGATGAGCCTCAAACTCCTGAGCTCAAGCAATCCTCCTGCCTCAGCCTCCCACAGTGCTGGGATTACAGGTGTGAGCCACTGCACTCAGTGATGATAGGTCTTTCTGATGAATTTTCCTTTTTATAATTATAAACATTCTCATTTATCTCTGATTCTCTTCTTTGTTTTGAAGCGTACTTTAGTTGATATTAAGATACCCACTTGCAGTAGTCACTTGGATGTTAATTTGGTCTGAGGTTGTACTTTCTAGCTCTCTTTTCTTTTGGTAATTAAGAGTGTAAATTGAAAAGGTTTGTACAGGGATGTGGATTTGGTCTAATGTCATGCATTCTAGCTCTTCTGTTCATTTGATCATTTACTTGTGTTGGATAGCTAATGAACTCAGCGACAATTACCAAAGGTCAGATCCATAGATAATTCTCCAGTGAATCAAATCTTCTCTGTTATCTACATTTTGTTTTTTTGTAGAGACAGAGTCTCACTTTTTCGCCCTTGGTAGAGTGCTGTGGTGTCACAGCTCACAGCAACCTCCAACCTCCAGAATTAAGCAATTCTCTTGCCTCAGCCTCCTGAGTAGCTGGGACTACAGGCACCTGCCACAATGCCCGGCTGTTTTTCTGTTTTGCAGTTCAGCTGAGGCCGGGTTTGAACCTGCCACCTTTGGTATATGGGGCCGGCGCCCTACTTGATGAGCCATAGGCACTGCCCTGTTATCTACATTTTGAATAAGGTACTAGGTGAATATCATATTTGTTCTGCCTCATTGATGTTAGAAACAGCTTTGAGGTTCAGGAAATACTCAAGTGATGATGTGGAGAAAGCAGCTTAGAGCCCTTGCCAAGTCTAATAGAGAGTAATAAAATACCTTGATATAGTTGTTAAAATTGCTACTATGAGACTGTAGATTAGTATATTCCTGTTTGTATCTTGAGGGAAAATGCAGAGAATTTATGTTTCTTTGAAATTTGATTGGTCTGCATGATGATTTACTTTATTTCTTTTGAAACCCTAGAGCACACCCAAGTCACATTTCTTCATGACTACTGTTCCCATCCCTTAATTAGGCTCATGTTGCTAGTTACAATGGAATAATTAAGTTTTATTGGGTTTTGGCTGCTTCCACAATGCTTGTCTTTTAGCTATAAATCTGAATGTTCAGCTGGCTATCTACATTATCCATTTTACTCTTTAGCCAAATCATCAAGATGAGGCATTTTCTCTTCCAGTGCCTCCTACAAGTTCACGTTAGGTATGTCTTCAATTCCTTAGATTGAAGGGATACTTCAAATACTTTTCAGTCCAAACTATCAGGGTATCATAGAAATATGTTTTAGAAATATAAATAGAACATAATTTTTAAAGGAAAAAATAGCCTTTAAATCTTTCAATTTTCTTTGGCAGAAGAACAATATTAACATCTGGTTACCAAACTGTGGTACCATTAAGAGAATAGGAGTTGGTCCAATTTCCAATAAAATATTGGATTTAGTGACTTCACATGAATTTTTATTATTTTTAAGTACATTTTTAAACCTCTCTTCTCTCTGTAATTTGCAGTTTGCGTTTACTTGCAAGCAGTGATTTTAGTTTATATGATGAATCATTCTTTATACCAACTTTTGTAGGCTACCACAAAAAATATCATCAGAGTGAAAATGCCAGGTTACTAAAATGCAACAGATGGGAAGGCACCATCTACTTATAAGGCAGCTTTATCCTTGAGTTCTTCTGTTAGAGAGGGAACTGATATCTTTGGGTACAGATCATGTAGCAGGAGCTTTACATAGTTTACCTCTTTTTTGTTTGCCATAAACCTCTAAGGTAGGCTCATTCATTCCTCAAACAAAAATCTACTGAATCAAGAAGGGTAGATGTTATCATTTTTATTGGACTGGTTGGGAATCTTAGGTAGAATGGGGTTTGTGAATTGCCTAAGGCCACAGTGCCAATCAGTGGAGATGGAACCAGACCCCACAGTTCTCAGTTCTAGTCTATCCCTACCACTGGGTCCCCTGACACTATTTTTTTTTTTTTTTGAGAATGTTATGGGATTGTAATCAACTTTAATGGTTTACTTTTCTAGTTCAGCCTTCACATCTACCATTCTCTTTTAACAACTGTACATCTAGTGTATGTATATGTCTCATACTAAGGTGAATACGGCCCCATTTTGTGGGAGTTGATATGGGTTAGGTAAGGCAGGTGTGAAACAAACGCGAGATGTGACATTTTACAAGTGTCAATTTCCTAGGTCCCAAAGAAGTTGTGATTCATGTAAAGCACTGATATTTAAAAGCCCTCATATTTAAAAATGGGGATAATAACACATTCTTTCTAGGCTTGTGAGGATTAAATGGATTATCATATTAATCCATGTATAAAATATTTAGCACAGTCCCTGGCACAGAGTAGCTGATTGATAAATGATAGTTTTAGTTTCATGCTTTTCCTATTCCATAAAACTGCCTCTCCAGAAAGAAGTAGGAAAGAAGGGTAAGAATTAAACACTTGCATCTCATCAATAGGAACAGTAAAGGGAAATGCATGCTTTTTTTCTTATGGAGATTTAACCAGAAAATTATTACCCTTTAGCAGAAAGGATTGATTATAAGTGACTGGATTTTGTACCCAGCACATAGAATTATACAAGGCAATCCTTTATTTATTTATTTATTTATTTATTAGCATATTCCTTATTGCTTTTGGAATTTGTTTCACATATGTCATAGCTTTGGGAAAGGGACATTTTTTATTTTGTTATATGTCGACTATGAGTTTTATGCTGTTCCAGCATTGTTTGTGACTTTATTATTCCAAATACATCTATTTAATTAAAACAGATGAAACAAAATTGATTCTTACTCCTATGAGTTAGACCTAAAATGTGCTTATCTTGTAGTTTATTCCTATGTTAGCAGTGGATGTTTCAACTCATGTTGAAGGTGCTATGCTAACTAACCATATTTGTTTCTTTTTAAAAACTTTTTATTTTGAAATAATATTAACCTTTAAAAATGTTGCAAAAATAGAACAAATAGTTCCTATATATCCTTTGTCTAGCTTTATTTAATGTAAACATTTTGAATAACATAGTATAATTAACATAGACACAATGTTATTAACTAAATTACAGCCCATGCAAATTTCACCAGTTTTTCTACTAATGTCCTTGTTCTGTTCTAGGATACAAACTGAGATCCCACATTACATTTAATGTGTGTGTGCAACTTTAACTCTGTAAGTCACCTCTATATGACTTTCCTTGTCTTTCTTTGTAAGTCTTTGATTTACATGTTTGTTTTTTTTTTTTGAGCATGGGGTTAATACGTGGGGTCTCAACAGTATGAGAGAGGGCTCTGTTTCCTTTCTTCCTCCCTTCCTCCCTCCCTTCCTTCTCCCCCCCCCCCCCCGGGTAGAGTGCTGTATGTCATATCTCACAGGAACCTCAAACTCCTGGGCTCAAGAGAGCCTCTTGCCTCAGCCTCCCAAGTAGCTGGGACTACAGGCACCTGCCACAACACTCGGCTGTTTTAGAGATGGGGTCTCGCTCTTGCTCAGGCTGGTCTTGAACTCGTGCCCTCAGTCAATCCACCTGCCTCAGCCTCCCAGAGTGCCGGGATTACAGGCATGAGCTACATGCCATATTTATTTTTAATTGTGGGAAAATACACATAATGTAAAATTTACTACCTTAACCATTTTTAACTGCATAGTTCAGTAGTATTAAGTGTATTTATGTTGTTATTATTATTGACTGGATCTCTACAATGTCTTATCTTTTAAAACTAAAACTTGGCCCCCATGAAGCAACAACCTCCTCACTGCTGGCTATGCTCAGCCCCTGGTAACCACCATTCTTCTTTTTGTTGCATGAATCTGACTACTGTAGCTACCTTATATAAGCTAAATTGTACAATATTTGTAATTTTTGGTCAAATGACAGGCTGGTCTCAAACTCTGAGTTGAAGGGATCCATCTACCTTGGCCTCCCAGAGTGCCGGGAGTACAGGTGTGAGCCTCCTGGCCCTAGGTGTTAAAAATGTAGAATATTGTTACAGTAACTTCGTTAGGAGACAATGTCCTTGTCTACTGACCTCTGCCATTTCTAATTTGTTTTATGTTCTTCCTCTCATTATGGTAATATTTTTCTGCTCATTTGCTGCTTAATAATTTATGACTGGATGTCAGAAATTGTGAATTTGACTTTGTTGGACACATTGTGTACTTGCATTTATGAAAATTTTTATTTTTTTGAGACAGTCTCATGTTTTTGCTCTCAGGAGAGTGCTTTGGTGTCATAGCTCACAGCAACCTCAGACTCTTGGGCTCAAGCAATTCTCTTGCCTCAGCCTCCTGAGTAGTAGTTGGGACTATAGGCGCCTGGCTGTTTTGGAGATGGAGTCTTGTCCTTGCTCAGGCTGGTCTTGAACTCATGAGCTCAGACAAGCTACCTGCCTCAGCCTTCCAGAATGCTAGATTACAGACGTGAGCCACCACTCCTGGTCTTTATGAAATATTTTTGAAGGATGTTGTGAAGTTTTGTTACTGTTAAGTTACTTGGAAATGGCTTGATTCCTCTTCTTTTTTTTTTAGAGACAGAGTCTCACTTTATCACCTTCAGTAGAGTGCTGTGGCATCACAGCTCACAGCAACCTCCAACTCCTGGGTTTGGGCAATTCTCTTGCCTCAGCCTCCCGAGTATCTGGGACTACAAGCACCTGCCACAACGCCTGGCTGTTTCTTGTTGCAGGTTGGTCAGGGTTGGGCTTGAACCTGCCATGCTTGGTATATGGGGCCAGCGCCCTACCCACTGAGCCACAGGTGCTGCCTGGCTTGATTCTTTTGAGACTTGCTTTTAATGTTTGTTAGATGGGACCGGTCTATGTTTAGGCGAATTTTGTCCTAATAGTGAGGCAATTGCAATACCCTTCAGTATATTTGAGATCCCGTGTATTGCAAAGTTTTTTCACTCTGGCTTGTGGAAGGACTATTCCTGGTCCTGTGTAAGCTCTGAAAAGCGAAGAGTATTCTTCCTGCTGCTTTTGCTCTTTCCCAAGTCTTATGTAGTTTTCTCTTGTGGATGTGCTGATTGGTTCTTAGCCGAAGACTTGGGGTCAGAGGATCCTCTGATGATCTTGTTTTTCTGTGAGTGCAGCTCTCTCCTTTCCAACATTTTGCACTGTGAACTCTAGCCACTTTGGCCTCTCAGAGGTCTCTGCTCTGTCTTCTCAACTAAGGAATACGCCTGGGCTTTTCTTCCACTCCCTTTCCCAGAGATAGAGTCTAAAAACTCTCTAGCCAGACAGCCTGGATAATCATAGGGTTTACTTCTTTCTTCATCCTCTCTCAAGGGTTATTGTCCTTTTCTGCTTCTTGTCCTATGTCTGAAAACTGTTATTATATATTTGTCCTGCATTTTTTAGTTGTTTAAGTTATTAGATAGCTAAATCTTGTCCCTGTTACTTTATCTTTGCCAGAAGCAGAATTTGAGCAAGTTATTTAATCTCCTTATGTTCTAGTTTACTCATCTATAAAATGAAGATAATGCTGTGGGTTTGTAAGGGTGGAATAAGAAACTACTATATTCTGCCATGTGTAATGAGCTCCTGCAGATAATGCACACCCACATTTTTGGCTCATACTTTTAGGAAAAAAATATTTCATTTAAATTTTTAATTCAAATTCAAAGCTTTTATTTGCAGTGTATGAAATCCCTTGACATATTCCAGGGGGTTTTCCAATAATTTTTATAAAATTATCAGGTCGATTGTTAGCTCTTGTCTAAAGCATATGAAGAGAAATATAATGTTCTTTGTTGGCTGTAAATGCTTTTGTCGCAAGTTTGTCATAAATTCAAACAAACCAATTACTGTATTCCAGGGTATTATTTTGCATACAGATATTATTATTGCTTTCAAGAGTGATACTTTTAATCCATAAACATGAATGAAATAATTAGAAACATTTATGTGGAAGCAGAATTAATATTACCCATGTATAACATGCATCCTTATTTTTCCTTCAAAAATTTGGGGAAAAAGTGTGCATTAAGCAGGGCAAAATGTGATACATATAAAGCATTTAGTATATTTCCTGGCACATACTAAATGCTCAGTAAATGTTAGTTGCTATTATTCTTGGCACAAAAAAGAGGAGAGCATGGCTTATGCTAGCCTATAAAACTAGAAGCATGAACCCATTCATTTTATTCTGACTCACTTTCTCTGATTTGTATTAGGGTGTTCTCCAGAGAGACAAAACCAGTGGGCTGGGGGAGAGAAAAAGAGAGAGAGAAAGACAGAGATGATGAGAGGGTATTTCTTATGGGGGGATTGGCTTACATGTTTATGGAGGCAGAGAAGTCCCATGACAGGCAATGTGTAAGCTAGAGTCCCTGGGATGCTTCACTTATTCCAAGTTCTACAATTTCAGAATCAGGGAAACCAAAAATGTTCTCAGTCCAAGAGTGAAGGCCTAAGAACCTGGAGGCCCACTGATGTAAATCGTGAAGTCCCAAGTTTAGAGAGCCTGAAATTCTGGTAACTGAGAATAGGAGGAGGACAGTGTCTCATCTCCTGAGAAAAGAAAGAGAGGAAATCTTTTTTCTTTCTTTTTTGTTCTATTAAGGCCTCTAGCCAATTGAATGGTGCTCACTTACTTTGAGGGTGGATCTTCCTCACCCAGTCCAACAAGTCACACACTAGTCTTCTCTGGAGACCATCTGATAGACACATCCAGAAGTAATGCTTTAACTTAGTTCTCTAGGTATTTTTTGTTTTGTGTTGTTTGTTTGTTATTTCTTAATCCTGTCAATTAAGTATCATAGTAGTATAAAAAAGCAAGAGCTGGGCAGTGCCTGTGGCTCAGTAAGTAGGGCGCTGGCCCCGTATACCAAAGGTGATGGGTTCGAACCCGGCCTCGGCCAAACTGCAAAAGAAAAAAAAAAAAGCAAGAGCTATTCATCCTTATCTCTTTTCCTCTGCCTTCTCGTATTTATTTATTTTTACCAGGGCAGGAAAGTCATTCTTAATGCTCTAAATCATGTAGAAGGTAGTGACTTTCTCTGAAGTCATTTGTTGTTGTTCTAAGTCACAATAGTGTAGCAATTGAGAGCATAGTTTAGAGTCAAACTTGGAATGAAGTTCTTGCTTTCACTTTATTATCTGCAGCAAGGTTATTCTACCTGCCTAATCTTTAGTTTTATAATTGAGGTAAAACCACATAGTTAAAAGGGTTGTTGGTAGAATTAAGTAAATTACTGTACATAAAACAATTTAGTACAGTACCTATCATATAGTTTGATCTTAATAAATACTAGCTATCTATCAGGTACAATATAGGGGTAAGGGGCACATCACCTGGGTGAGGGACTCAACTATACTTGTTGGCACTATACCTTACAAACACAGGCAATGTAACTTAATTGTATATACTTTTATGTTAATCCAAAATAAATTTTAAAAAAAGAAACGAATGGTAGCTATTATTAACTTCACTAGTAGTAAAGTTTACATTTGAGATCTAAAACTGAAATAACCTAACTCCTAATTTCCTAGTGCATGTTTTCCTTTTTATAACCTTTTCTTTTTAATTTGTGACTTATTTAATAATATTTATATACCATTTTACAGTTTACAGAGTGTATTTACATATATTATTTTAATTGATGTCTGCATCTTTGTATCTGTTTTCCATTGAGAAAACTGAGACTCAGAGATGAGAAGCAGTGAATTTAAGGCTAAACAACTAGTAAATGACAGAGTCATAACTAGTTTAAGTGTCCAGGTTGCTTGCTAGTGAAACATTTTACTTTTACTTGTGTCTAGATTTACATACTGTTCACCAACAATGGATTTTATATTCTTTTAGGTCAAGAATCATAAGGAATCTTATCCTTTTTTTGTTTGTTTTTGTTTTGAGATAGCGGCTCACTTTCTCACCCTCAGTAGAGTGATATGGTGTCATAGCTCACGACAACTGCACACCTTTGGGCTCAAGTGATTCTCTTGCATCAGCCCCTCCCATGTAGCTGGGACTACAGGCACTGGCTATAGTGCCTGTTTATTTTTAGAGACAGGGTCTCACTCTGGCTCAAGCTGGTCTTGAACTCCTGAGCTTAAGCAATCCACCTGCTTTGACCTCCTAGAGAGCTAGGATTACAGACGTGAACCACCTTGCCTGGCCTGAGCCTTATCCTCGTATTTCACTTAGGGGCTAGCATTTAATACATGGATATTATTTACATGATGTTTATGAAAGAAAAATCATTTTTTCTATTACTGTTTACTTCCCCAAACTGAAGGTGATTATCAACTAATTAATACATAATTGTTTATTATTAAATGGTAATTTTTTTCTTTAAAATGTAGTAACATAACTATCCTCTAGAAAGATTTTAATTTAAAACAAATATTTTGTCTGTAGGTGGATTTATTGCATTCTCTTTCCAGGATAAAGATTTTCTAGAATCACATCAAATGGAGCAGCTACTTGTCAATTTCATTTAAGTTATAGTAATTCCTCTAGTAGGTTCCATTTATAGATCAAATGTCTACAATTAAATATAATTATTTATAGCTAAATCTGATCAAAGCAATAGGTTCAAAATAACTTACATGGAATTTAAAGCAAAGAAGGGGAGCAGGATATTTCAAATGATGGACATTTCCATTTGTTGCTTTTAGGGCCTGTGGCTCAGTGAGTAGGGTGCTGGCCCCATGTACCAAGTGTGGCAGGATCAAACCTAGCTCTGACCAAAGTGCAACATTTGTTGCTTTTGGAAAATAGTCCTTATTTTGAAAAGTGTTGGTGTTTCTCCATGTTTGCTTTCAGAAAAAAACAAAAGCACCCCAACTTTTATTTCACAGTATTTGACAAGTATCTTTACAGGGAGATAACTTCTTTTGGGGCAGTTAATTATAGGTAACTATCATGGTGTAGTCTCAGTAATTGGTTAATTATAATTTTTCTTTACTTCCCTTGTGTTAGAATAGTGGTATTCTTTTAAGGAGTGTGTTTTGAACAATTTTTGCTTTTTAAATCTGTACTGCTTATGGATTTGAGCAGAGGATTCTGTTATTTTCAGGAGCTAATTTTGTTTTTTGTTTTCTTTAATTATTTTTTATTAAATAATAACTTTGTACATTGATGCATTTGCCGGGTTTAGGGTACTGCTTCAATATACAATGTGAAATGCTTACATTGAACTAAGTAACACATCCATCACAGTTATACTCATTTCTTAATAGTTTTGAAATATACCATTGCATCATGCACATTAGGTGAGGTCCCCTCAAATACTCTCCTGTATCCCTACTCCCCTCCTCTCCCCTTTCTCTCCTTTTCCCTTATACTTTCTGGACTGTAGTTATGTTTTGCCATTCATATTGATGCTGGAATTTTAGGTTCTTGGTCTTGGCGATTTGAAGAAGGAATCCGTGGACCACAAGAGTAGTGGAAAGTCAGGAATTATTTACAGGAAAGAAGAATTACAAGTACGAGAAAAACCAAACCTCCAGGCAGAGAGGACCCAGGAGGGGAACAAACTCTCCTGCTCCCTCTCCGAGGTCCAGCCGAGGTCTGCCTTGGAAAGGAGCAAGCTCTCCTGTTCCCTCTCCGAGGTCCAGCGAGGTCTGCATCTGAGCTCTCTGCTCGGGGGTTTATATAGTTCCAGGGAGTTGTTTTGCAAACTTCTTAGGTTGTGGGTCTTCATCAGTTATAGCCAGCCGTCTAATGAAGACTCAGGCCCTGGAAACTGACATGACATTGGCCAGTCAGATCTGCCGGAGGAGACAGCAAGGCAACATCCATGAAATGTACCAGCCAGAAGAGCAGGGAAAGGAGACAGCAAGGTGCCAGTGTCTCCCCACAGATGTCCGGCCCTTCCAGCAAGCTGGTTCCTCCATCTGCCATAGCATCAGCACCTCCAGGGCCAAGGCAGCAGGTCATAGGGCCGCCTTGTCCTGCGTCAATATAACTGTGTAGATGGTTATATATTGATTTCATAGTAGTATTGAGTACATTGGATACTTTTTTTCCATTCTTGAGATACTTTACTAAGAAGAATATGTTCCAGCTCCATCCAGGTAAACATAAAAGATGTGAAGTCTCCATCTTTTTAATGGCTGCATAGTATTCTGTGGTGTACATATACCACAATTTGTTAATCCATTCATGAGTGTATGGGCACTTGGGCTGTGTCCATGTCTTGGCTATTATGAATTGGGCTGCAATAAACATTCTGATGCAAATGTCTTTGTTGTAAAATGATTTTTGATCAGCTGGGTATATACCTAGTAGAGGAATTGCAGGATCGAGTGGTAGGTCTACTTTTAGTTCCTTGAGTGTTCTCCAAACTTCTTTCTAAAAAGGTCATATTAGCTTGCATTCCCACCAGCAGTGTAGAAGCGTTCCCCTCTCTCCACTCCACGCCAACATCTGCAGTTTAGGGATTTTGTGACGTGGGCTAATCTTACTGGAGTTGGATGATATCAGAAGGTAATTTTGGTCAAATCATTCTATAAACTTAGTATAGTTATTTGGTAGTATTCTTATTTATTTCCTTAGCCTACTGGTTATAGTTATCATAATTACCTGTTAAGCTTATTTGCAAATAACTCATTTCTCTAGATGATAAATCTACATTCATAGATTGCTATCATAATTAAAACATCTAGTGAGTGTAGTGAGTGAACAGTGGTTTTTTTTTTTTTTTTTTTTTTTGAGACAGAGTCTCAAGCTATCACCCTGGGTAGAGTTCTGTGGCATCACAGCTCACAGCAACCTCCAATTCCTGGGCTCAAGGAAGTCTCCTGCCTCCGCCTCCCAAGTAGCTGGGACTACAGGCACCCACCACAACACCTGGCCATTTTTTGGTTGCAGCCGTCATTGTTGTTTGGTGGGCCTAGGCTGGATTCGAACCCACCAGCTCAGGTGTAGGTGGCTGGCGCCTTAGCCAGTTGAGTCACAGGCACCAAGCCTGAACAGTGGTATTTTTGAAGATGTGGTTGGAATCTGTAGACTCTGATGCTCTTGACCTTCTCTTCTCCAATGAAAGAATTCTATGCAGCTCTATAATACTCTAGGCTATTAAGTGACTAAAGCAGCCCAGTGCATTTGAGATCCCCTTGATTTGCTTATCTCTTATAAAACATTGTATGAGTGTAAGAAATTAAACCTTTCAAGATACATAAAGCCTGACAATATATCTGAAGGTAAAAATGAAAATCAGACTCCAAGGTTTTAAAAAAAGTTTTATTTATTATTATTTTTTTGAGACATAGCCTCATTCTGTTGCCCTGGGTAGAATAGCTTACAGCAGCCTCAAACTCCTGGGCTCAAGTATTCTTCTTGCCTCAGCCTCTTGAGTAACTGGTACTACAGGCACTCGTCACAATGCTGGGCTAGTTTTTCTGTTTTTAGTAGTGATGGGGTCTCACTCCAGGAGTTCAGGCAGTCCACCCACCTCAGCTTCATAGAGTCTAGGATTACTGCATCATGCTAAAAACAGTTTTAAAAATAACAATAAAACTTACCTCGAATTTTGATCTCTGAATATATTTTATACAAGTTATATCTTGAATATCTGGTATGGGACCTGGCATACAGTAAGTACTTAATAAATATTTGTTATTTGAAAAATGAAAGGATCCAGAATATAATGTGAAGATATTTCCAAAGTATAAAGTTATCTTCAGGTGTGAGGTCACCAATCTGTAATTTGCTCTTACTGTCTATTTTCTTGTTCGTTGTGCTACACTACCTTGCTATTGTGGCATTCTTTGCCCCAGCCCTTTGCTATATGTATTAGAAGAAGAGAGGGATGCTACTAAATGGAAGCTTCAGACAAACATAGACTGGTGTTCTGAAAGGGATTTAACTAGCCCACATTTTATGAATGGAGGCATTCCTAGGTTTGAAAATGATTTGTTCAAGGCCATTTGTTTAGTCAGTATGTGGTTTATAGTCCTCATACTCCCAACTTAAATCTTATGCTTTTCTGTACTTTAGATGTTTGCTAGCTGGGCCATGTTGGTGGGGTGAGGGGCCAATGAGATTGAATGACAGGGAAGAGAAAGGAAACTGTGCCCATCTGCACCCAGGAGTCCTTGGACTCTCCCTTCAGTTAGGAGCAGTTATTGTTACCTAGCATATAGAACAAAGAAAAATTTGGGGGGGGGGGGAATTAGGCAACAGTGTCTCATACTTTTTTTCTTCCAATTTTTGAAAAAAGGATAAATTGGAAAAACTATTAATAATAGGGAGGTGAGGAGAGAAAGTGGCAGCTGGTGGAGAGTTCATGGACCATGGCTGGGACTGTAAGGAAAGAAAAACATTGCCATGTGGGTGAGTGAAATGCTGCAATTTCAAAGCAGCAGTAATTTTACATTGAAAATCTTGTAATTATATGCTTGGCTGTTTAATAAAAACACCCTGTAGTGAAATTACTGTATATTTACTCTCTCTGAAATGCAGAGTATCTTAAATACATGTGTCATCATGGGATGGATGCTACATCTTATTCCTTGCATGTGACTCCACTGCAAAAACAAAAATAAAAACAAAAACAAAAAATCAACCCTGGTAGCGTAGATGGTTGGCTGAATCTATCCAGACAAGCAGGCTAACTGGCCTGAGGTTGCAGTTATCTTGGGTTTCTAAGTTGTAAGACCTCTCAAGTTATTTGATCCTATAATTCCTTTACTAGGTATATACCCAGAAGACCAAAAAATCACATTATAACAAAGACATCTGTACCAGAATGTTCATTGCAGCCCAATTCATAATTGCTAAGTCATAGAAGAAACCTAAGTGCCCATCCATCCACGAATGGATTAATAAATTGTGGTACATGTATATCATGGAATATTATGCAGCCTTAAAGAAAGATGGAGACTTTACCTCCTTCATGTTTACATGGATGAAGCTGGAACATATTCTTCTTAGCAAAGCATCTCAAGAATGGAAGAAAAAGTATCCAATGTACTCAGCCCTACTATGAAGCTAATTTATAGCTGTTGTATGAATGGTATAACCCAACTATAACACAAGAATATAGGCAAAGGGGCAAGGGTAGGGAGGGGAGAGGAGAGGTTGGGGTGGAGGGAGGGTGATTGGTGGGGCCACTCCTATGGTGCATCTTAGAAGGGTATAGGCAAACCTTGCTAAATGCAGAATACAAATGTCTTCATATAATAATGGAGAAATTGCCAGGAAGGCTATGTTAATCAGTTTGATGAAACTAGTTAAGATTGTATATGAAACCAGCACACTTGGTCCTATAATTGTACCCCTTGAATGCACTATTGTACACAGCTATGATTTAATAATAAAGATAATAAAAAAATAGCAAGAGTTTATAATGTGTATTGTCTCACCATCATACTCTCCCCACTCTCTGTAGTTGTGTCTTTCCATGTTTCTTGAATCATGTATGTCTCCATCTGTCTTTCTGTTTCTGTGTATCTCTCTCTTCTCTCTCTTTGCTTCTCTTCTTTCTGCTCTTTCTTCTTGTTTCCCCCTTCTTTGCCAACCTTCTCTGTTTATCTCCTCTTTCAGCCTCTCCCCGTCTCTCTCTCTCTCTCTCTCACAACACACACACATACACACACACACCCTGCACTCACAAAAGTCAAGTGATTTGGTTGAATTGTTACTTTGAATATTTGCTACATTGTAGATACTTAATGAAGAATGTTGACCAGTACTTAATAATGTCAATGATGTGTTTTCTATTTTGAGACTAAGGTAAAGCCATCTTTCACCCTGTTTTCAGAGATAAGAACTAATGCCAAAGAGGTGGGAAGTGGTTGTGTTAATAAACCTGAAAGGGTCCGGCCTAGGTCCAGTTACTCATGACATAGCCAATTATCAAGATGAGGATTGCCAAAGAAGGGACATTATTTATTTATTTATTTATTTAGTGGTTTTTAGTCGGGGCTGGGTTTGAACCTACCACCTCCAGCATATGGGGCCAGAGCCCTTTGAGTCACAGGTGCCACCCAGGAAGGGACATTTTAATACAAAAGACATCAGTCACAGAAGGGGAATTAGACTCAAATCTTTTTCCTTGACTAAAGGAGAGTAGGGCCTTTTTATAGAAGGGCTAGGTATTTTGGGGGAAATTACAAGGGATTAGGTGACTATCAGCAGGAAGTGTTGCAATTAACAAGGCTCTAAGTGCCTTGGGGCAGGCTAGTGAGGGGTGGTGAGTCTCAGATCAGAAAGTCTGCCTTTGGAATCTCAACTCCTTTATCTTGCAGAAATGCAACCATTTCTGGGAAATAGAAAAGTCAAGTAATTAAGGAAGAGAATTATAAAAAGAAACTTATAGGGGTCTTTAAAATTTGTTCATAGAGGCAATTACAGTTGTTCGAGTCTTTTTTTAACTATAGTATGTTTTTTATTATTACAAATCATTGTGATGTTAGTGAATCTAGTGTGTGTTGGTCATTCACCTGTCATCTTCAGAGAAGTTTCTATTCAAGTCTCTTGCCCACAAAGAAATGGGATTGTTTGTTCTTTTCTTACTGATTAATTTGAGTTCTCTATAGATTCTAGTCATCAGACCTTTTTTTGAATCGTAACATTAATTTAAATGTTTTTTTAAAATTTAATTTTTAATTAAATCATAACTATATACATTTAGGGGGTATAATATGGTGATTATGGTACTTATTTTTTATGGTAAGACATTTATAATTTACTCGTAGTTATTTTGAAATCTACCCTTGCTTTGTGCACATTGGGCAAGATCCCACCAAATGTCCTCCCTCCTCTCACCAGTTACCTTTCTCCTTTTCCTTCCTTCCCCTTATTAGACTATATGTGTGTTTTATCATTTGTATGAGAGTGTTAGTGTCTATATATTGGTTTCATAGTAGTATTGAGTACATTGGATACTTTTCTTCCCATTCTTGAGATACTTTACTAAGAAGAATATATTCCAACTCTATCTAGGTAAACATAAATGGTATAAAGTCTCCATCTTTTTATGGCTGAATAGTATTCCATGGTATACATGTAACACAATTTGTTAATCCATTCATGGGTTGACGGGCATTTGGGCTGCTTATACGACTTGCCAATTATGAATTGACCTGCAATTAACATTCTAGTGCAAATGTCTTTGTGGTAAAATGATTTTTGTTCTTCTGAGTAGATTCTTCGTCAACTTTTAGTTCTCCATACTTTTATCCAAACAGGCTATATTAGTTTATAATCCCACCACTAGGGTAGAAGTGTTCCCTTCTCTCCACATCCATTCCAACATCTACAGTTTTGGGAATTTGTGATGTGGGCTGATCTTATTGGAATTAGGTGATATCTCAAAGTGGTTTTGATTTGCATTTCCCTGATGATTAAAGAGGATGAACATTTTTTCATGTGTGTGTTGGCCATTCACCTGTCATCTTCAGAGAAGTTTCTGGTCAAGTCTCTTGCCCACAAAGAAATGAGGTTGTTTGTTCTTTTCTTATTGATTTATTTGAGTTTTCTATAGATTCTAGTCATCAGACCTTTTTCAGAATCATAACATGCAAAAATCTTTTCTCATTCCGAAAGCTGTTTGCTTTAGTTATAGTGTCCTTAGCTATGCAGAAACTTTTTAACTTGATCAAATCCCTGTAATGTTTTTCTGTTATGCTATATTTATGTGTTGTAATACATGTATTCTTCAATTGCCAGAGGGGGTCTTCCTCTTAAAATACTTTCCCAGGGCAATGTCTTCAAGCGTTTTCCTGGCACTCTCTTCTAGTATTTTTACAGCTTCATATCTTAAATTTAAATCTTTTATCTAGTAAGAATCAATTTTTGTTAATGGTAAAAGGTGTGGGTCTAGTTTCAGTCTTCTATAGGTCACTATCCAGTTCTCCCAGCACCATTTGTTAAATAGGGAGTCTTTTCTCCAGTGCATGTTTTTGTTAGGCTTATCAAAGATAAATGACATATGTGGTAAGGTTCATCTCTAGATTCTCTATTCTATAACATATGTCTACATCTCTATTTTTATGCCAGTACAATATTTTTGTTTTGATCACTATGGATTTGTAGTATAACCTGAAGTCTATTATATTTATTTTATATGGAATCAGAAAAAAACTTGAATATCCAATACACTACTTAGAAACAAAAACAAATCTGGAGGCCTGATACTATTTTTTCAAGTTCTTTAAAGCATAACTTTGGTGCTTTGATGGGGATTGCATTAAATCTGTGGATTGCTTTGGGTTGTATGGACATTTTAATAATGTTGTTTCTTCCCAACCATGAGCATGGTATGTTTTTCCATTTGTTAATGTCTTCTGCTATTTATTTTCTCAGGGTTTCATAATTCATTTTATAGAGATCTTTCACTTCCTTTGTTAGATAAATCCCAAGGTATTTCATCTTTGTTTGCACTAGGAATGTTGCCAAATACCTCAGGTATTTTGCTTCTTTGGTAAAAGGAATAGAGTCTTTGATTATACTTTTGGCTTGACTACTGTTGGTATATACAAAAGCTACTGATTTGAAGGTATTGATTTTGTATCCTGAGACACTGGTATATTCCTTGATCACTTCTAAGTGCTTTATAGTTGAGTCCTTGGGGTTTTCCAGGTATTAGATCATGTCATCGGTGAAAACCTAGAGTTTGACCTCTTCTGTCCCCATTTGAAGATCCTTGATCTCCTTCTCTTGCCTGATTGTGATGGCTAGGGTTTTTGGTACTATGTTGAAAAGCAATGGTGACAATGGACATCCTTGTCTAGTTCTTGATCTGAGTGAAAATGTTTTCAATTTTATTCTATTCAATATGATATTGACTGTGGGTTCTCTGTAGATGGCCTCTATCAGTTTAAGAAATGTCCTCTTCTAAGCTTGTTTTCCTAAGTGTTCTAATCATGAAAGGATGCTGGATATTATCAAAAGCCTTTTTTGCATTGATAGAATTATATGGTCTTTGTTTTTGATTTTATGTATGTGGTGTATCATATTTATAGATTTAGATATGTTGAACTAGTCTTGTAAACCTGGGATAAAGCTAACTTGATCATGTTTCATAACCTTTTTGATGTATTATTGAATTCTATTTGCTAGAATTATATTGAATATTTTTGCATCAGTAGTCATTAATGATATTGGTCTGTAATTTTCTTTCTTTGTTGGGTCTTTCCTGCTTTGGGGATCAAGGTGATATTTTCTTTGTAGAATGTGTTGGGGAGGATTCCTTCCTTTTCTGTATTTTGGAAACAGTTATTTAATATAGGTACTAGTTCCTCTTATAAGGTTTGGTAGAATTCTGATGTGAAACTATCTGGTCCTGGGCTTTTCTTTTTTGGTAGATTTTGTATAGTTAATGGTATTTCAGTGCTTGATATATGTGTATTCAAAATTTCTAATTCTTTCTGGTTGAGTCTAGGAAGGTGGTGTACTTTCAGGTATTGGTCCATTTCCTCCACATTTTCATATTTCTGAGAATAGAAGTTTTTTGGTAGTAATCATTGATGATTTTTTAATTTCTGTGGTATCTATTATTTTCCCTTTATTGTTTCTGGTCGAAGTTATTAGAGATTTTACTTTTCTGTTTCTGGTTAGTATAGCCAGAGATTTATCAATTTTTTTGCAGTCAGGGCCGGGTTTGAACCCCACCACCTCCAGTATATGGGGCCGGTACTCTACTCCTTGAGCCATAGGCGCCGCCCAAGGTTTATTAATTTCGTTAATCATTTCAAGGAACCAACTCTTTGTTTTGTTGATCTTCCAAATGATTCTTTGTTTTCAATTTTATTTATTTAGTTCTGCTATAATTTTGTTTATTTCTTTTCTTCTTCTGGGTTTGGGGTTGTATTTTTTTAAAATAATTTTATTAAATCATAATTGTATACATTGGTGCAATCATAGGTCAGAATGTGCTTCATATACAATCAGAAATATTTTGATTGTACTGTTAGAGATAGCCTTCATGGCATTTTCTTGATCACTATATAAAGACATTGATACTCTACATTTAATAAGTTTCACCA
>CAUYON010080725.1:0-23076 GCA_963573935.1 Arctocebus calabarensis | reverse complement strand
GGAGACTTTACCTCTTTTGTGTTTACATGGATGGAGCTGGAACATATTCTTCTTAGCATAGTATCTCAAGAATGGAAGAAAAAGTATCCAATGTACTCAGCCCTAATATGAATCTAATTTATAGCTTTCATATGAAGGCTAGAACCCAATTATAGCACAAGAATACAGGGAAAAGGGAAAGGGAGGGGAGGGGAGGAGGGAGGATGGGTGGAGGGAGGGCAATTAGTGGGATCACACCTACGGTGCATCTTAGCAGGGTACTGGTGAAATTTATTAAAGGTAGAGTATCAATACCTTTATATAGTGATCAAGAAAATGCCATGAAGGCTATCTGTAACAGTACAATCAAAATATTTCTGATTGTATATGAAGCACATTGTGCCCTATGATTGCACCAATGTACACAATTATGAGTCAATAAAATTATTTAAAAAAAACATTTTAGATACAAAAGTACCTAAGACTGGTAAGAATAAAAATTGATTTTATACAAAGTAAAAAAGGAAGCACCTAAAATTATTAGAGATATAAGAGTTTTGTAAATTATAAAAGTTTTTAGATCAGATATGCTAATAAATTTTAAGACAAAGGTTATGCATAAGTTCCTAAAGAGTATAAAATAAGAAGTACAAACAGAAGTAAAGAACTTACAGAGAAGAATGTAATATATGAAAAAAATTAAATGATAATCAAAATAAATGTCAGTCTATAAAATTACAACTTAATTTTGGTTCCTTTCCAAAACTAACAACTTTCATTGACTTAAAAAACAATTTTTTTACAGTACTGTCTAGGACCTTCAATATTCTTTTAAATATTATCAGTAATGGTGAAATCCTTGTCTTCTAGTCTATCTTAAAAGGCAATGCATCTAAAGTTTCTCCATTAAGTAAATATTTTCCAAAGCATTTTACTATATAACCTTTACCAAGTCTATGAGGTTTATTTCTTATAGGTTGCTGACAGTTTTTAATCATAAATGTGTTCTGAACTTTATCAAATCCTTTCTTCCATATATAATTGAATTATATTTTTTCGCCTTAATAAATTAATGTGATGAGTTACTCTTTTTGCTTTTTCCCATGATGAAGCATTCTCACATTCCTGGGATAAACCCTATTTGATTATGATGTATTTTTATTCATTTTATGTATGAATTTCTCAATTTATTCAATAATATTTATTTGCTAAAGTGAAAATACAAGATCAAATTCCTCCCATTACCATTTCACCCAAGTCATGGCTAGCTTAGGATCTGTCAAGGGGAAGTAGAACTGATAATTCATTCAGTTTGAGTTTGGTAGATTTGTATTTTAGTTCATTGTCACCCCCTGAGAAGTGAAAGAAGTAAATGCAGGCTTCCCATGATAAGAATGACTTTTAGGAAATCTACTATAACCCACTAAGGTGACCCACCTGTCATTGTGACACAAAGGCATAGGCAGACTTTTCTACTGCTCCTAGTAGAAAATATGTGCATAATCAAAGGGAAACAAGTCCTTAAATGTATAGAGCCTGAAATCACTCGAAGGAAAATTCTTCCAATCCTCATGCATATAAAATTGCAAGCAATGGATCCAGCCTCACTGATGCCTAGTCAAAACAAAAGAATTCTCCTGTCAGGAACATAGGTGAAAATGCAATCAGTATAGTTATTAAATCATCACACATCTTTCCCTTTTTGAATTTAGTGAAATGTGTTAATCAGAATTTCTTGGTTTCTAAGACAAAAATCTGTAGTGGCACTAACTATGAGTACATCTGTGTGTACTGGTACATGTTTCAATTATGGCCTACATTTCAACTATCGATAACAATGATTTTGGTTAACCATGAAAAAGAAAGTGAATTAACTTTCTATCCTTTCTACACATACTGTATATTACGAAATTTTCCACACTTGAAGAGGTGATTAAAAAGTTTATAGCAACTTCCTATTTTAGTTCTGACATGTAAAAAATTTAAAAATTCCACTAGAGAGTCATCCAACCAAATACTTGAGCAGAACTTTTCAAAATTGTCAAGGTCATCAAAAACAAAGGGAGTCTAAGAACACAACAAGAGCTTAGGTTAAAACTAAGGAAATCTGAATAAACTATGAACCTTAATTACCTCACATCAATATTGGTTCATTAACAATAAACCAGATGACAAATGTATCATACTGATATAAGATTTTAATAATAAAAGAAATGGACCAAGAGGGTACATGTATGAAAACTCTTGATGTTATCATCACATCTTTTCTGTAAATCTAAAACTATTTCAAAAGGTAAAATCTATTTTTTAAGTATGCAGCAAAAAATGTAGGAAAGAAATATAGAGAGATCTGTCAGGCAGTTAATATCAAATACTTTTTTCTGAATTGTGTGATGTTTTGGAATTTTTCAGCTGTTTAAATCTGTAATTAATTATGATTTTCTTTCTCATTTCAAATAAATATCCACTTTTGAACTTAATTCTGTACAATTAATTTATATTCATTTTGTTTAAAATGAATGCTGCTGAAACTGCATGAGCTTCAGGAAACACCCTGGCATTAAGTCATGGTTAAAGCTCTCTAGTTGCTTTCTACCCCCTGAACCCTCCCCACTCCTTTATATTTTTGCTTATTGCAATTTCTCCAACTTTGGAGGTAAGTCCATCTTGAATGATAGGCACAATTTATCCAATGAACTCAGTATGATGAAACCTGGATTTTCCTCCTACATCAAGCCTTATCCAGTAGTAGACCAACTTCCGAAGTCATCTAACTTCTTATGAAGAATCCCAGCCCTGCCACGTGTCAGTTGTATGGATTTGGCTAGCTATTTAACATCTTAATGCCTTAATTTCCTCATGTGCAAAATGGGGACCATAACACTGTGCAGGGATAGGATCCTATAGCTGGACTGAGGTGGCTCTGTGCTTATCTCCAGGACGCCTGGAAGTCTGTGGCTGATCCTTGGCCAAGATAAGAATGAGTGGGGCCTGTTTTTTGCTGTTGCTCCCCACTGCCAGTGTTAGCTACATGCAGGGAATCAAGGAACAGGAACGTTGTGCCCCTACACCCCTACTCTGGATGTGTGCCTGCCTTCCCGATGGCATCGTTGCCACAGACTTTCTCCAACCAGGGGAATCATGCTGTTCCTCTCCATAGTTCTCCTTCCATCCCTGGAATGATATTGTGCATCCTTCTACCAGAAACTCTCCTAAAGGCTGTAAGTGTTGGCAGATGATCCCATTTTCTTTCTAGCCAATCCCTGCAAAGTGAATATAGCACATGGAAAAACAACTATGGAAAAATGACTGTGACAACCACATACTCAGAAGTTCACCCTCACTTTTACTCCTCACAAAAAACTAGGTAAAACTGTATTCTGAGGACATTCCAGGGGTCATTTTTATTTGTCCTCGGAGTAAGTTCTTAACACTTTGCACAGCTCCGAGCCCATAAGTATAGCTGGTACTTTCCTCTTAGGGTGACTAGTGTGCCCGGGACTATCCCAGGTTTAGCACTGAAGAGCCCCAGCTTTCAGGAAGCCTGCATTCCGAACAAACCAAGACAGCTGCTGAACAAGAGTTCAGATACATTTTAATGCATCTTATGATAAAGCAAAATTCTGTGTATTGACTTTCCTGTTACATTAAGTTGAATCATGACTTAGGAGCAGTATTTTAGGCCATTCTGTCTCCAAGATCTACTTCACTCCTATTGCCTTTTATGGCTAGGAGTGACAGTAGTGCTATGACACCACAAGCCTCAGGTCACTCCTCATGCAGACGCCACTTCCCACACTATTACAAAATGGACAGGAGAAAATCAAGTGCTTCATCCAAACAGCTTCTTCCCCAGAGCTTAGCTCCAGCAGAATCCTCTTTTTCAGTAAGAATAGCAATTGCAAACGCTATCTATAGTTGACTCTCCGGCTTCAGTGTTGTCACAGCTACTAGTCATCCACCCCATCACTCTAATTCATATTTTTAGTATCAAGTCCTGCCAATGTATTTAAGTCATCTTCACATGACTGTGGAAAGACTCATATTACCCTCTGAGGCCCTTCAAATTACGGAAAATAGGTAGCCATTTGTTTTTATGACAGTCTTTACTTGGATAAGTCCCATTTCTAAGCAATTTAGATTTAAATGGATTTAGCTTTTAACTCAAACATCTTCATTTATTCCATACATTTATTTTCCTCCTCTTCCTGCTTCAAATACCTTACAACAGCCCCCACCCTCATCCCCATTCTAGTTTATATGAACAAACAACAAAGACCTGTGTTTTCTTTCTTTTGTTATTCAGCAATCCTACCAATTCAGTGGGTCAGTTGTCATCTTTTTACAGAGGGGTGAACTTGTTTGAGAGCAAAAGAGAAAAAGATAAGCAGTTCCCTTTAAGCAAGTATGACTGTGTTATTGCATATTCAGTCTAAAAACACAACTAAAGTACACCATGTATTATTCAATCACTCTGAGCTCTTTAGGCATCTCATTTGTCATGAAAAACCTTAGTGAAGACTATCCATCCATGTCACTGGCCGGGGGCTGATACAACTCCAAGTGCTGGCACATGGAGACACACTGGACAACATACATCATACAGTGCATACTAATAAAAACCACTGGTTTATGAAAGAAAAAACAAAACATTAGAATTATGCTGAAACTCATCACAAATAAATACCAATTGACATTGAAGCAAATACCAGAATTATTTAGCAGTTAAGTTTTTATTACTGTACTTTTTCTCAAGCATCACCCTGTACTGACGTCAACATCTCTAACGAAGAGAATTATTAATGATCTATGACATAAAATCACCAGGGTAACACATCCATCAAATAGAGCTAATTGTTGTAATATTAATGTACCTTCATTAAAAAAAACAGTCTTTATACAATAGCATAAATGTTAAAAGGAACTGGTTAAGTTTATACCAAAGAAAGGTTCTTAATTCTCCTTCCCTAATTGTACCTACATAGACTGATTTCTATGCTGTATCCATTTTGTGGGATCATAGTAAGTCAGTTGAACAACATACCATAATTAACTTGGCCTATTCAGGTGATCATAGAGAAATAAGGACAGGCCTATTCCTTGACAAGTTTTGGTTTTATTAAGATGGTCATACTATATTACTAAGATATAGTAAATAGAAGTTATTTCATTTGTACCATAAGATTCTGTCCCTGTTGTTGCTGAAAACCAAATAATATTAAATATTTTATTTAGAGAACTTACTACAGTCCAGAATTTAAAACACAGGTTCAAATTAAATGTGAAATACATAAGCATTTGTAACTAACTGAAAGAAGAAAACTGATCTGACTTACCAAGCATTTAAGTAAGAACTTGTACCACTAATGCTCAAAAATAATCTCATAAACATATACAATGAAGTGGCCTAAGCTAATTTAGCTCTTTAAAAAGTTCTTTTGATTAATACCATTACCCTCTCACAGTCTTCAAGTGTATTTTGTCTAACAGTAATATAGCTATTTCAACTTTCTTTTAGTTTTGATTGCTATTATTCTTTTTCTATCCTTTTGCACTCAAATTTCGTGTCCTTATGCTTTAGATATACATTTGATATATAACTCATTTTATTTCTGCTTTATTTTATTCTTCAATCTAGTAATCTCAATTTTTTAACTGCTTTGATTGAGTTTATTCTAAAAGCATCTGTAAGTTCTGATTTTTATATTAATTGTGAAATAATTTGCATGTATGACATATGAATTTTGATTGTTATAATAGAAAGACATTTGTACTGATAAAATGAAGAACCACTGTTCTATGATAATGTGACTAAATGAGCTCATGGTTATTTCTAATAAAAATACATAATTCCAGAACGAATGTTCCAAATTTATTTGTAACAGCTTCATGCACAGAGATGAGTTTCGCTTTGACTCTAGAAATGTTTGGTTGACCTGTGTTAACTTTCCATTGTTTTCTGCTTGCATGGTGAGGACTAGCATCTCAGCACACAGCTGAACTATGGTATGCACTTCACCTATAAAGTTATCAGGCCAATAAGAACAATAAAATTTTCCTCGGCTCAGCGCCTATAGCTCAAGCTGCTAAGCCGCCAGCCACATACACCAGAGCGGATGGGCTCGAATCCAGCCCTGGCCTGCCAAACAACAATGACAACTACAACCAAAAAATGGCTGGGCATTGTGAGGGGTGCCTGTAGTCCCAGCTGCTTGGGAGCCTGAGGCAAGAGACTCGCTTAAGTTTGAGGTTGCTGTGAGCTGTGACAGCCATTGCCCTCTACCAAGGGTGACGGCTTGAGACTCTGTCTCAAAAAAAGAAAAAAAATTTTTTCTCTAGTGAACAGAGAAAATTGTAAAAAATAGCAAAAAAGAAAAGTAAATGAGCAGAACTCATACTCCATGTATGTCAGGCACTATGCTGTGCATTTTACACATTTTGGCACATTTTATAGCAAGTTAGTTGTGCAGCTCCAAGGACACCAGATGATACCCTGTTACTTCTAACTTTCTCCAGCATCTCAGAAGTTCTAATTCTCCATGTTCTACCTCTCATTGTATTTTTACCTCTCTCTTGTTCTCTTCATTGCCTTTTTTCTAGTTTTAGGAATAGGCAGTGTGGTAAAGCTGAAAGAGCAATGTGGTCTGAAGTCAGGGAGATGCACTTTGAGTCCCACTTGCAGCACCACTAGAGGGCCAGGCCACCTTGAACGAGTTCCTACTCTGTTTTTTCATCTGTAGAACGCAAATAAATATCTCTACTTCATAGGGCTGCGATGAGAATTGGCTGAGACACTGTATGTTTGATGTGCATTAGTTCCCTCCTCATCGCCATATTGGTAGTTTGGAGCAACAGAATTATATAACCCTGTCCTGGCAACAATAAACTTTCAATCTATAATTTCAAGAGGGACGGCTGTCACCCTATCTAAAATAAAACACACACACAACACATGTAACACACAAAATGTACACACCACCTACACACAATGACACTCAAAACACAACATACACATACAACACACGTACTATAACACATACATAATAAAAATCTCTTCACATAAACATCCATCTCCGCACACATAATTCTTTACATACAAACCATACTTTATTTCCTACATGGCATTTAGTTAGTATCTGAAATTATTCAACTGATTGTCTTACTTATTAATTATGTGTGTTCACTGGGATGTAAACACTAATGGAAACGGAAAGTGACCCAGCTGGAGGTGCTAGAAAAAGGCTGTCTGACAAGGTAATGCATGATTTGTTTATTTATTCATTCATTCAAAAAAAAGTGAAAACTTATATTATACCTAAAGACAGAGGGGTGAAAGGCTGGTGGGGAAAACTTCTGTTCTCTTGATGCATATAGTCTAATAGGCTATATTTCTCATATTTTTTTAAAAATTAAACTATATGCTAACTCTTAAACTTCATCATGGAATAAATTTCATTGTACTTTTAAGAGTAAATACTGGCTTTATAATTTGTTATAGTTACTTAACCTCTGAGCCTCAGTTTTTTGATGTGTGAAACAAAGACTCCTAACACTATTCACAGACGTGGTATAAGAATTAAATAAGTGGATAGAAAACATGGGAAAACATTTATAATAAAGCCAAATCCTAACTATATATTAATAAGGACTCATTTTAATTTAGAATTATCTGTATCAGTTATCTATCATTTTAATTCAGAATTACCTGCATCAATTATCAATTATCAGTACAGTACGGTCAGCACAGTACCCACAGAGTACTTACTTTCAATTCAGTAAAACACTTAGAATTGACTTCAAGATTAACTAACATCTGCTTTATTGTAGTTAAAATTATTTCATGGATCTATTTCAAGCTAACTTCTGATCAACTTTTTTAAACTGTTTAATAGTCTGTAATTGAATACTTTATACAATTACCAAACATTGCAAATAAATTTAAAAGTCCATCTCTATTTATGTTTATATTTATGAAAAAGTTCTGTATTTATATATGAAAAACTATAAACGGTAATTTTTCTGTAAGTGGACTAGCACAAGGATTTTTCCACTTTAATTGTAAGCCCTTATATATTAAAGGCTTTACAAAGAGCAAGTATTACTCACATAATCACTCAAAATAATAAACATAGATTTTTTTCCAAATGTACAGTCCTTACAAAATTAAATGCATCACTTTTTTCTGATTAAGCACTTTTGAAAAAGTAGTTTTAAATATTACATTTCAAAGGACAAGATCTGTAGAATTAAGTCATTACATCACATTCTGCTTATAGACTTTTATTATATAGATATAAATAAGCTTTATTTCATGAATTCACACCTCCCTCATTTGAAGTTAGTACTGTTCCAAAAGGTAAATTTAGTGAGCCAATCAATTAGTAGCGAATGCAATGACTTCATATTTTGGGAAAGGTGACATATTTTAAAAAACAGTTTTTCATATGCTACATTTGGCACTAATTTAAAATGCCCCAGATTGTTCTGGATCATTTCATGGCAAAATTAATGTCTGTATTACCTCACTTTCTCCCCCCAAAGGATGCCTTTTTGCTGTTCAAGTTAAGCAGAGATTAATATCTCAGCAAGGAAACTATGACTCTTTCAATTTTTATAATAGTCTTTTCACTCCCAAACATTACACTTACTGCTTGATAACTACCAAAAAATCCTTTCCATTTAGTTCAGTTCAACAAATATTTATCATCCTATATAATACAAATTGGGTTAAGCTCAAGAGTTGACAGAGTTAGCAAAGTGTTTTCTGTTGTCCAAATAGTCACCAACCAAAAGAGAAAAGATATCAAAAGAGAACTTCAACATGCCTCCCGAGGGCTAAGAACTCACAAAGGAGGGAAACTTCTCTGGTTTCTGCTTCTCTGTATCAGCATACATTCTTCCATTAAAATCAATATTTCTGTCTTATAAGTTCCAACTAGGTAATATCCCTTTCTACCTTTCTATGTGCCGGGCTTTCCATAGAACTATAAATAATCAAACTCTGAACAATATTCTTTACAAATGCCAATGGTAAGTAGTGTCCAGGGATAAATATGGCAGGAACATACACTTTGGGTCTCAGAATCATGTGACTCGAAATTCAGTACGAGAAACTTAAATCCGAAGTGAGCATAGAAAAAAATAAAAGCTGGTAGAAAGAAAGGAGAAAAATAATTTCTCATTCTTTAGGGTGAGAAAAGAGAAAGAAAATTAATTCGTTTCATAATTCTTCTTTCCTATAAGCAAAAACATCTTCAATCCGGGAAATGCCTTTAATCCCTCATGTAAATAAGGTCATGATATTGCTTCCAGATACCTCCTCTGAACTCTTTTTCTTTGTTGTAAAACAATGTGACAATGTGCTGTTGTATGTTACCTTGAATACATGCACACAGAAAGAACTTAACCTTGAAGTTGATTTCATTTTTGTAGAAGAAAATGTCCTACAGAGAAAGAGGAAGCAACCTGACTGAAGCTGGTCTGGGAAAGTAGCCAAAAAAGAAGATACGAGGTAAAAGGATAGTTGTGCTGTAGAAAAGACTATATAACTATAAGAAACTGTAATATGGCAGACTAATGGAACAGAGGAGGGACCACAGAAATAAATCCACACTTCCATGGTGAACTTTGCTTCAACAAAATTGCCAAAAACATCCAAGGGGGAAAGGACAGTCTGTGCTAGGAAAACTGGATATCCACATGCAGAAGAATGAAATTAGACCTTTATCTCTCACCATCTACAAAAATCAAATCAAAATAAAGACATAAATCTAAGACCTAAAACTATAAAACTACTAAAAGAAAACATTGGGAAAATTCTTCAGAACATTGGTCAGGTAAGGACTTCTTGACTAACACTGTCAAGCACAGATGACCAAAGCAAAACTGAACAAATGGGATCACATCAAACTAAAAAAGCCTTGCATGCCAAAGGAAACAATCAACAAAGAGACACCCCACAGAATGTGAGAAAATTTTTACAAACTGCCCATCTGACAAGGGACTAATATCAAGAATATATGAGAAGCTCCAACAATTCAATAGGAAAAAAGCAAATAATCCAAATAAAAATGGGCAAAGGACCTAAATAGATATTTCTGAAAAGAAGACATATAAGTGACCAAGTGTATGAAAATTGCTCAACGTCATTAGTCTTCAGAAAAATGCAAATGAAACTACAATGAGATATCATCTCACCCCAGTTAAAATGGTTTTTATCAAAAATCCAGGCAATTAAGAATGCTGGTGAGGATGTGGAGATGGGAGAACCCTAGTATACTGTGGGGAGGGTATAAATTAGTGCAACCACTATGGAGAATAGTGTGAAGGATTCACAAAAAACTAAAAAGAGAACTACCACATGACCCTGCAATTCCACTGCTGGGTGTATATCCAAAGGATGGGAAATCAGTACATCAAAAATATATCTGTACTACTATGTTTATTGCAACACTATTCACAACTTCCAAGATTTGGAATCAAATTAAATGTTCATCCACAGATAAAACAGATAAAGAAATTGTGATACATATATACAGTGGAATATTATATAGCTACAAAGAGAATGAAATCCTGCCATTTGAAACAACATGGATGGAGTTAGATAGATAGATAAATAGAATGAGCAATATTTGATAGCAGAATAAAGTGATTATAATCTCCAACAAATTAAGGTATACTTAACAATAACTAAAAGAGTGGAATGGCATGTCCCTAACACAATGAAATGGTAAATGCCTGAGGTGATAAATTATTTGATTAAATTTATTATTAAAATTTGATTATGCCTCATTGTATGCCTGTATCAAAGGACTGCATATACCTTATAAGGAAATACAACTATTATGTACCCAGAATAATTAAAAATTTTAAAATCTTTAGAAAAAAGAAATCACAATGTGAAAATTAAAATGATACATAGTGTGTGAGTTACAAAACATAGAGTAAGGTACACAGTTTGCTAAATATTGGATTAATGAAATTATTGGGGTTTGCGTATCTTTTTCTTTTTTAAGAGCAATTTCAAAGGTTAGATCTCTTTCTTGAGGAATAAATCTTCAGATTCCTATAGTTGCTGAAGTTGCTGTGGTCCAATTTTACCTTTTGTTAGTTTGGGGATCACTATGAAAAACAAATTGACCATGACCTCAAAATAATCTTTAAAGAATTGTATTTAACATATTTAAAGAAATAAATAAATACTAGAGAACCAATTTCATTTAACTGAAAAACCACATTTACAGCAGATATGTTGTATTGATGCATTGCTTAAAAAATATTATCTACTTTTTCCTCAAAATTATACAGGGGACACAAAATAAAAACATGGCTGGATTCCTCAAAGAATTTCTACAAAGAACTTTTTGTGTCATGACTTAAAAGTAAGGGTGTCTTAGAAAATATTCTAAGATTGGGGCAGTGCCTGTGGCTCAATGAGTAGTGTGCCAGCCCCATATACCGAAGGTGGTGGGTTCAAACCCAGCCCTGCCCAAACTGCAGCTAAATATTAGCTGGGCATTGTGACTGGCATCTATAGCCCCAGCTACTTGGGAGCCTGAGGCAGGAGAATGGCCTAAGCCCAGGAGTTGGAGGTTGCTGTGAGCTGTGACACCCTTTGACACAAGAGTGACAAAGTGAGACTCTGTCTCAAAATAAATAAATAAATAAAAATATTCTAAGATTAATGTACAGTTGCATCTTGCTGTATTATGTATTATCCAAATTGAAAGTATACATTCAGGTTAAGAAAAAAGTTAGCTAAGAAGAATATGTTCCAGCTCCATCCACGTAAACACGAAAGAGGTAAACTCTCCATCTTTCTTTAAGGCTGCATACTCATTTAGCCAAACGGTGTAAAATTAATCATGGGGCGGAATCAACGGAAAAGCTCTGGAAATATGAACAACCAGACTAGGTCAACCCCCCCAAGGAGTACCTGTTCTATTTCTTAACACAAACTTTGGTTCCCAACAGGGCAAAGGCAATCTCGTCGTCTTCATACAGGGATTCATTCTCTTCAGGGGAAATTTTGTCACTGGCAAAGTAAATTCAGTCATGAGGGAAGAAAAACTTGTATTTTTGTATACAAAATACGCTGTATCTGTGCTATTAGAATTGCATTTGAGAGAGCATGGCTAGGATAAAAATGTCTAAACGGCTCCTTGGGACTGTCACTCATAATAAAAATATCAGAATCACTGATTTTAAGGATATCTTGGAAACCTGCAGGGGCACTTGGTTATCATAATTATCAATGAGACATTTCCACCAGCATTTTATTTGTAGAGGCAGAGAAGCTCTATGTGCTGCAATGCTTAAGGTGTCTCTCACGGATAAAAACTTTCAAATATCCCATGGAGAATATATGTGGGGAAAAATTCCCTCTGTCACTAACTGAGACTGGAGCAAAGCTTTTTACCGAGGCTACCTTGGGAAAGGAGGGAAGATTACATTTTATTTTGTTCAGAACTCACATCAGAGGGAAAAGTGTCACTTTTTTTGTTGGACTTAATAATAGCACACACCTGTATGGATTATCATTCTCTATCTGTAGATGTCCTGTTCTGCATAGAGGTCCAAACGTCTATTTCACTATGTGCACAATACATAAATGCTCATGGATTGTATATTCAATTCATGATTTTATATATTAAATTTGTGATTTTAGTACAATTCACATTTTTAAAATTTTCCAGAGATGTAGATTAGCATGTATGCATATTTATCTTTGTTTACTTGTATGAAGGCTTCTTGGGTATGTACTAGTTTATTTTCAGGCTAATAAAAAGAGTATAATAGAAAGTGTGTTCTAAGGAAGAAAAGCAGAGAACAGGGAGACGTCTCTTGATTCTTCAAATTGCATAAATTAAATATTGAAGAAAAATTTTAAAAAAGTCTTACTCTAGTCCTATCAGTAATTTGGATGATTAATAGTAATTAATATTATAAAGAATACTAATGTTTTATTTTTACCTGCTACTAGCTAAATATATATAATTTTAAAAATACACTAAGTGCCCATTCTTAACCTAGATTTGCTGTAAATATTTAATCTATTTTCGATTTATTGGAATTTCTTAGTAAACCCAGGATCTTCGTTCAATTTTGCAATAAAGAATATGAGTCACAGAGAAGCTAAGTAACATAGTTCAAAAACATGTCGCTAAGAAGTAGTAGAGCTTGGATTTGACCAGCAAGCCTTTGGCCAAAGTGTTATTATCAATGTTAGTTGACTGGAATTAGGTTTTTCTATTCCCTTAATGTTTGTTGTTTCTGATTAAGTGTACTATATCTCAAGCTTATTAGCTGCATAGGTCGTGGTTAATTTGTATGATTGTTTGATTGCCTGCTGAATTTGTTTGAATGTTTGTTTTAAATTTAACATGAAGTCACTAATTTTTATTTTTGAATAAGTGAAGATCAGGCTATATCTCTTCACTTATTAAAGAAATTCTCAGCGAACCTTGTTTGTCCAACATGCTGCTTCTTTCCAGATGCTTTGCCAGAACTAGAGCACCCTGGAAAAGCTTCATCTAATATTACAGATGATGAAATGTTTACTGATGACAAAATGTATCAACCATGCCCGCTAGACAGTTAATGAATGTGTTTGGCTTTGAAACACCAAATTTAGTGGCAGTCTTTGGAATCTATTGACTAAAAATCACAGAAGACACAACAAATATGTTTATGCTATAAGGATTCCAAAATGTTTCTAGAACTTTTCTAGACTAGAAGTATTGTTCTACAACTAATTTGAGTAAGTTACTATTTCATTACATAGATTTTAATCTGTTTTCACAGAGAATTTTTTTTTACTGACTTTGGTACCGAATGAATATTTTGAATGAATAGCAGTAAAACAAATATAAAGGGATATTCTTTTCCTTTTTTTTGCAGTTTTTGGCCCGGGCTGGGTTTGAACCCGCCACCTCCGGCATGTGGGGCTGGCGCCCCACTCCTTTGAGCCACAGGTGCTGCCCTATTTTTTTTCCTTTTAAATAAATTCACTGTGAATTTGTATTTATCTTTGACCTGAGGAATACTGTCAAGTACTTTTATTTTGAATGTTTACTGTGTATATGACAAATAATTTCTGAAGTTTTGAATAGGGAAACATTTTTAATTTTAGAAAGCATAGTCACCTACCAATCATCTACATAACTGATTCTTTGTTTCTAATAGTGGCATAAAGCCAAATGGTTCACCAGGCTGAAATATATACGTGACTATGAAGCAGGTGAAACATGCTAATTCAATAAATTTTTGACTCATTTCACAATTTCACTCTCCTAACATTTACAGGAAACTTAAAATGAACCAGGCATCCGGTTCTTACTTTTCATGTCAATAATCTGAGCAATAGGATAGATGTCATTAAATAATTTAATTAGGGCTTTTTCCTTTTTTTTTTTTTTTTTTTAGACAGAGTCTCACTATGTCACCCTCACAGGAATACAGTGGCATCACAGCTCACAACACCCTCCAACTCTTGGGCTTAAGTGAATCTTTTGCCTCAGCCTCCCAAGTAGCTGGGACTACAGGCACCCACCTTAATACCCGGCTATATATATATATGTTGTTGTTGTCATTGTTGTTTTTAGCAGGCCAGCGTGAGGTTCAAACCCACCAGCCCTAGTGTATGTGGCCAGTGACCTAACCACTTGAACTATGGAAGGTGAGCCATATGGCTTTTTCCTAACAGAATTTCTGATAATCTTTGAATAAGAACATAACAATGGTGTTAAATCTTGACTAAACTTTCATTTTACAAATAGGGATTTAAGCACATATTTAAATATATAAATATATATATATATTGTAATTAAAATTTTCTCCTATGATGCCAAAATTGTTTGTATATAATTTTTTATGGAGTGTTTTTTTTCTAATGATCCATACTTCCTTATATCACCCTAGTAGAGAAAATATCCAAAGATGTTCAAATTGAGGGAATTTTTTAAATTAAAACAATGCCTATAATTATTTAAGTTTTTATTTACTGTCTAAATTCTCAAATCTGGGTCATACAAGCCTTTTTTTCTTTCTTCCAACTATATTGCTCCAGTTTTACTAAAAGGTGTTCAAAGGTAGAACCATGCAGCTATTCCTTGGACTCATTTTAGCTCCCATCCTCCCATTGTGTTTTCTGAAGTTAACGATAAAAATGCATGTGAGCTTTTGTACAAAATTAGAGGGCTATTAACATGACTGTGATTTTATATCCATTTTACCAAAATGGTATCTCATGCAGCTTTGCACACTCTTATAGTTTGCTTAGACCAAAACTGACTCCCTTCTTAGAAATTGGCAATTCAAATATTACAATGTTTCTAATTGAAATTTATGTATAAACTTTAATTTTTAATGTGTTAATCATTGTTTCATTTATAATAATGGAAAATCAGAAACAAATGTCCAATGACAGAGGATTAGTTAAATAAATTACAACATGACCCTAAGATAGTTTCCTACAGGAAAAGGTAAAGTAGAATACAAACATTTGTATTTAGTACAATCTCCACTATAAGATTGTAGGAATAAAAGCCTATGCGTAGGATGCAGATATGGATAGGAAATATATGTGGATGATAATAGCAGTTGGAATTTTAAGAAATTTTTATTTCTCTCTTTATATATTTAGATAATGGCTATAGTAAATAATTTTTTATTTTAAAACATTTCTAAGAGTTTTCAGAGATTTCTACATATGAATGTTTTGACCAGACCTTTAATTTAGATAATTTTATCTCCTTTGTGGTCCTATAAAAAAAAAAAAATGGAAATCTGAGATTAAAAAAAATGTTCATGGCTCGGCACCTGTGGCTCAGCGGGCTAAGGCGCCAGCCATGTACACCTAAGCTGGTGGGTTCGAATCCAGCCTGGGCCCGCCAAACAACAATGATGGCTGCAACCAAAACAAAATGGCCGGGCGTTGTGGCGGGTGCCTGCAGTCCCAGCTACTTGGGAGGCGGAGGCAGGAGACTCGCTTGAGCCCACGAATTGGAGATTGCTGTGAGCTGTGATGCCACAGCACTCTACCCAGGCAACAGCTTGAGGCTCTGTCTCAAAAAAAAAAAAAAAAATGTTCAAACAGTTCTGCTTCTAAAATACAATGCAAGAACTAAAATATTCTTTCCTAGTGTTTGAATTATTAAAAATAAAAATAATATTCAACTACCCCAGATTCCATAACTTCTTCCAGGAATAATTCATGTAAATAAAATTGCATGTTGTGTTAACATAAAACTGCATTGGGTGCATTTTGTGTGCACCGTGCTATCTAAATACAATTTATATATCAGAACATGCATATTAGAAGATAAACTAAATTAACTGATTATGACTGTGATTCCAATTTTAAAATACTCTACGTTTTTGACACTAATACCTATTTATACCCTAAAAGGTGATGATAGGCTTAATTGTTAAGATGACTCAATCTTAAACAAGATGAAATAATGTCTTTTGCAGCAACTTGAATGGAACTGAATGGAGGTCATTATCCTAACTGAAATAACTCAGGAACAGAAAGTTAAATATCACATGGTCTCACTTATAAATTTCTTTTTTTGTTGTTTTTTTTTGAGACAGAGTCTCACTTTTTCATCATGGATAGAATGCCACGGTGTTACAGCTCACAGGAACCTCAAACTCTTGGGCTCAAGTGATCCTCTTGCCTTAGCCTCCCAAGTAGCTGGGATGACAGGTGCCCACCAGAACTCCTGGCTATTTTCAAAGACGGGGATCTCACTCTTGCTCAAGGCGGTCTCAAATCCACAAGCTCAGGCAATCTACCTGCCTCAGACGCCCAGAGTGCTGGGACTACAGGTGTGAGCCACCAGTGCCAAGCCTGGTCTCACTTATCAGTAGGAGCTAGACTATGAGTACTCAGGAGATACAGAGTGAAATAGATCTGTGAAAAAAAAATTAAAAAAAAAAAGAAATAGATCTGTGACATGGATTCCAATGATGAGTACTCTAAAAGCCCCCACCTCACCACTGTACAATATATCTGTGTAATGAAATTGTACTTGTATCGCCCAAATATATTGAAATGATAAAAAAGAAATCTTTTAAATATGGCATTTCTATGAGGAATAGGAAGTTCAATAATAATTTATTTCACTCTCTTCCATTAAGAAGAAATGATATTTCTATGACTATTATGTTCTTATCAAGGATATAAAAATGAATAATGAATAGAAATGTATTTATATAGCTTTTTTGTTAAAAATTATATGTATCTATATTTGTATCTATAGCTGTATCTCTATATAATGCTATTGTCTTCCATTTTCCTATAGAATTTTAGAAAGATATACAGTATAGTAATTTCCTATACATTATATCATTTGATTGTTTTCATTTCATTCACTTGATTCTTTGAAAGAGCCCAGTAGATATTTTGAGGATATTTAAGTGCTTATTAAATTTTACCTAGCTTATTTCTGCTTTCTTTAACATTAATTAATTTTACTACACTCTTTCAGTGAGTAAGTAAAGATAAAATGGTATAACACATCCTTAGCTCCTCCTTAGCTATCTGACCTGAAAACTTCACTGTGTCTAAGTCCCTTTCAAAATCTTCAATTATTTCTTTTATGCTAGGTCTTACACCAAAGCAGGGGCCTTCTTGCCATCTATCTTCTCTTCATGTGCATCGTCAAACAGTCCCCAGTCTTTACTCCCTGTGATACTAAGAGACATCTAATTTCACAGGATCACCACCTATTTTCATGTCATTTCTTTCTACTGCAAAATCCTGGAACACTGAGTTTTGTACAAGCTGTAGAATCTTTTCTGCTGTTCCCTTAAGTTTCTGTCATAAGTGTGGGGGCATCTTCACAGAGTTCTTCTATTTTATCCAGATATTCAGGTTTCATTGACCTTCTTACTACTAGTAAAATTAATTATTCATCTCATGAAAGCCAGCTGTAGCACTTTTCCTTCCTTTTCTTTTCTTTTTTTGGCCAGGGCAAGGTTTGAACCCACTACCTCCGGTATATGGGGCCGACTCCCTACTGCTTTGAGCCACAGGATCAGATACTTCCATTACATGTTAAAAGACATTCTTTTATAATTAGACAACTTAAAGGCAACCCCCTTCATATCAATCCATTTCTTTCTTATCCGTTTTCCTTCTGTTTGGGCCATTTGTGAAGAATGTCTAAGTAAGTCATTCTGCCAGTCACATGCCTTAGCTTGTATGCACTCCACAGAGATTTTCAATCATTCCCAAAGATTTGATTACATTCTCCCTTCTGAAGATTCCACAATTTTTGTTTTACTTTTTATGTCTATTTCTTCTCAAACGAATCCTTTTTAGACCCATAATGTGCTTATTTTTCATCTTCCTCCCGATATACCCATGTCAGGTGGCTTTAAACTTCGTTGACTAGCATGTACATTAAATTGTACTTTAGACATAGTTTCTTTGTTCCCTTTTTAGGTTTGTGAATTTTTTAATATTCCTTACTTGACCCACTTAAAATCTTTTCTCACCTCCCTTTCTAGCCTTTGTTCCCCATTTCTTGAAAACAAGGATTGCCCTATCATCCATTACCTTAGATCTAATACTGTATTCTCTCTTAAAAGGTTTTTGATCATATACAGATGCAGATTTCATACATTTTCCAAATTTCCCAACATTTCACTTTAACCATTCTTCTTCTTCTTATCCCTCACCACTGACATAGCCAGCCCTCTGATACCTTCCCTGCAGTCAGGTGGAATGATCCATTGTCACTTGTGAGTCCCTTGCTGTGATCCTTTGACCATTGTGTCTCCTAGAAAACTCTATAATAATATCCCAAATAATATAAGGATTTTTTTGCACTTTCTCTTTAAAAGAAAAAGAGAGAAAATATAAATACATTTTGACCTGTCTTATAACCATAACTACGATTATGAAGTATTTTATCAGATACTTCTATTACATGTTAAGAGACATTATTTTATAATTAGGCAGCTTGAATGCAGCCCCCTTCATATCAATCCATTTCTTTCTTACCAGTTTCTCTGTTATCACAAAACATCAGTAGGATTTTATCGTTACTATGAATTTTCAAAAATATATAGATTGAAATATTAGAGAAATTACTATTGAGAAATTCTTCAGAATGAAATTTTGAACTTCATTAAGAATTCAATGAATTTTAAAACAAAATGATTTTTAATTATGAAAACAACAGTGATTCAGCTCTTTTGAAGATTTTACATTCTCATAAAATTTGAATGAAGTGGAATGTATTGAAAAGCAACTCTTTGCTCCATGATAAGTAATTCGATAAGACCAATAATGAAATTTTCATACTTTACATGAAAAATTATTGCAACGACCCCTTGCCCTTATAAGGGCACTGTGTATGTTGGTATAATGATCTGAAAACCCAAATCTTTTATTTTCAAATTTGTTAATTTTATAATTTCTATTCAAATTTGGCATATGCAGAGTTATGAAAGCTGTCCAGAAAGACTATACCTTTGTTCATTTTATTCCCATTAATAGACATATCCAACCACATGAAACACTAGCTGTGAATTATATGAAAATATTTTTCAAAATAATTTTGTCAAACAGTCAGTGTTAACATAACTCTGTTATCACAAAGCATCAGTAGGATTTATATTATAGTTTATAAAAGGCTATTCTCATGTATAATCCATTTGTTAACGTAATAATCGTATGGCTATATAACATCATGTCAATTTCCATTTAGGGAAATTGAAGTATAAAAGTTTAAGTTTTCTCTAATGATATCAATTAAATATATTATTTGAAATAAAAAAAAATACTCAGAATCATTATATTGTTACAGACGGTCCTATTATTTTACTCCATAATCTGGCTGTTTCCATCCTTAAAAATCAGTCTACTTTCCTGGGCCCTTGTAGGGAAAAACACGTAGAGTATTTTCAGCAGACACAGTGGTAGCACACACTCCCTTTGTAGTCAGGATACTGTCTCACCATGAAGGTCTCAGTGACATAATGTTACTTGCTAAAATTGTGGTCCCCAATCCTCGGCCCATGGACCAGCACCAGCACCAGCACCAGTCTGCGGTCTGTTAGGAAGCAGGAGGTGAGTGGCCGCTTGGGAGCAAAGTTTCATCTGTGTTTACACTCACTCCCCATTGGTCACATCGCCTGAGCTGTACCTCCCCATCTGTGTTTACGTTCACTCCTCATTGGTCACATCGCCTGAGCTCTACCTCTCATCACATCAGTGAAGACATTAGACATTCGTAGGAGCAGGAAACCTCCTGTAAACTGCACATGCAAAGGATCTAAATTGTGCACTCCTTAAGAGAAGCTAATGCCTGATGATCTCAGTGAGAGAAGAAATGAGCTAGAATCATCCCCAAACCATCCCACCTGTCCTGGTCTGTGGAAAATTTTCTTCCATGAAACCAGTATCAGGTGCCAAAATGGTTGGGGACCACTGCTCTAAAAAACCAAAAAAAATTAGGTCTAATGAGATATCAAATTTTGTGTCTGCATTATGTTCTCCAAAAAGTTCAAAACATGCACATTAATACAAATAAAAGAATAAATCCTTTAAGCTAGAAAGGAAAGTATTATGTCTATCTCAGGTCAATATAATCAGTTAAAAAATAAATCCAGTCATCAGAAATATGATGATGTAACTTAATGAACTATTCTATTGCTTTGCCATATCTATTTCTATCTATCTATTTCATCATCCTCCTACCCATTGTTCTTTCAATACAGTGATATTTTCAGTTGCATATTCCCTCGTCTGTCCAGTGCATTACACAGTAAATGACCTGCATAAACTAGTCACAGCCAGTACATTCTATTGTAAAAGTATTTCTACATTCTATGCTAATATATCTTTGTTTATTTGTATCAGCTAAATTACCTGTTATTTTTTTCTTTCTTCAACTTCCTAATAAATTTTCTCCAAATAAGCCAATTACCTTTCTAAATCATTCATTTCTATTGATCACAGTTTCTCCATCAATAAAACAGAGTGTTTAGACCACTTCTTTACGGTTTAGATCCTTTCTAGACTAATATTTTCATACGTTTATGATTTTATAAATTAGTTCCCCCAAATGGCTAAAAAATGAACCTGAAATGAATTCCTAAGTGGTAGTCATTGAAATAAGACTGTTTTTTCTTCCTGAAACAAAGGCAAGGAATCAAATGTTGCAAAATATTTACCCAAAATTTAAATAATATTTCACATTCCAAAATTATTCATGAGTAAATAGTCATATATGACAATATTTCACATGCTTAGAAAATATATATATCATAGATGAATGAACAATAATTTTACCATCACATTCATATCATAAAGAAATAATAAACACTCTTTTTTATTCTCCAATTATGTATTCCCATTTATAGTTATGTTAGCTTTTTTATCTTTAACATGAATTTCTCCTAATTTTTCATTTTGAAGCATGCACAAGTTGTTGCAGTTGTGAATAAAGTTATGTAAATTGTCCTTACCCACACCCCTTTGCTGTTAGGTTGAACCATAGCAAACTGTTGGGTTCCACCATTTTTAACCTTTAAACAAAAGACTCTTTCCTTGGTTCAAACTAACACAGGCACACAAGCTTGGTAAGCACCCTAAAAGAGAGTTTATAGGGATGTCCTGAACATACAGAAAACAAAGTATAACAACAAGAAAATAGATAGATGATAGATACATAAATATCAAAAAGGTAAGATTAAAAGCACTAAGTATTCACATTATTTTGAGTATTAAATTTATACATACACACACACACTTTGCTACTTTGCTTATTATGACTCACTAGTATTTTTATTGATCTTGGTATGTTTTTATTTATACTGTATATATCCCTGGTCCAGGGTTGTCAATGTTATAAAAAGTAGACATTACTTAATATATTCTATAGTGCATTGCTCTCTTGAGAAAATGGTGATGATATTTGGCCAAATTTATAAAATATCAGCACCCTCAAATATAGTTTTAAATATCAAGAAAATAATTTGATTGTGTGTAGGTTTGTAAAATGTAAAATCTTAAGAAACAACTTAAAAACCTATGTTCTTGGCTTTAGATTCTAATTGCTATTAAAATGGAGAAATGTCTCAATACAACATGTAATTTTATATTAAAGAAAGTTTTATTAATGGAAACCTTTAAAATTTACTTTTCAGACTGGATTTTTGTTTGTTTTTTTACTTATTGAATAGCACAGAAATTCATCTGGATATGCCCAACCTTTGCAAAAACTTCTACTAATAACAAATGCATTAGGTTTAGGTAGAAGCAAGAAAAATGATAACCACAATGACAACAAACTTATATAGTTATTTTAACCATGATTACATTACCACATTTACATTTTATCTCCCTGTAAGGCAGGAACAAATGCATTTTACTCCCTCTTCAGGACTGATATAGTTGTTTACCAGTTCACTAGCCTTTGTTTCACAAGGATTATTAACATCAGATAAAGATGTTACTACCTTTCGACTGTCTAACTTGTATTTTCTAATATAAAATCACAACTCCATCATAGTAGTTATCTTAAAGGCTAAAGGTTACATTGGTAGAAAAAATAAATGAAATATAGATAGAAAACAGTATTTGCCTGCAATCTGTTGGCAAGTAAGAGAGAATAAAAATCATAATGAAGGGAACTAACAATGCAAGGCTTGTATGTATGAAAATCACTTTAGTAGTCGCATGGAGAATGTAATAATGAGAAATGTATGGACACAGTGATCTTTAAAGAGGATATCGATTGAATCCAGATTGACTGAATCCAGAAAGAAAAAAAAAATAGAAGCCTACATGGCAGAGCATAGGAAGAATATTAAGGTTCTGATGATGCCTGTGAACTATACTGGATGCCTAATATGATCAAGGGAATCATATAATTTGTCATCTGCACCAGAACCCTTTTGAGAGTAAAGGAGATTTCTATGCATAATGAAGATGAAATGTCAGGTATAAATGGAACTATTCCAGGAAAAGAGGAGTGACTTGCCATTCTAGGCATGCTAGAGAGAGGAATCAAAGAAGCCTTTGAGGATTTCAAAGACGTAGATGCAATCTCTAAAGGTAGGGGATTTAGGGCAAGTGAG